>JAGKTI010016137.1:0-19713 GCA_018397915.1 Birgus latro
CCCCACTTACAGGGATGAAGTAGGATCCAGATACAAGAAAAGACAAAGTACTTACCTGAGAAAACTGTCAACAGTCTGCACAGGTCTCACTACCGTACTGCATTACACTCCTAACACATGCTGTATACAAAGATCCCTCAGCATGGAGGGAGAGCCCACTTAGACACAGGAGAGGCAACAGCTCCCTGAACTTCTTCCAACCACACCATACTCTAGCCACAGAGTACTTAATTAGAACTATCAAACAGTGTGTCCACTCGGATCAGATGACCCGCACAGACATTCATACATCCTCTAACATTTTTCCATATAGATACACTTCATCTAAAGACATTACCACCTTGCAACTCGTGGTTCACCCATCCACTCTGTCACACAATAGCTGCAAATGAGTTTCACAGTCCACAAATGCTTTATTATTTCTTTATCAGACATACCCTAAACCCATCCATTGCTCTCCCTACAGCTGCTGAGGCACTTAGTTTTGACCATCCTTTTATCAAGACACGGTCCCTTGCATCAGCCACCAAACCATCCAAAGCCAAGGCCATGCGGATCACTGATGCACTGCTGCCTTACAAGCCCCGACCTGCCACCTCAGCTGCCCTAGCACGCAGGCTGGTCTCGGGAGCACTGGGCCTTAAAGTCAATATTTCACGTGAAGTTCGTGAGGCAGAGAGGCAGAAACTCAAGGATGCCAAAGGTGAGCATTGGACTGGTTGTGGTGGACATGTTATAAAGTATATCATCATCATCATCCGGACCTCTCTTCGCACCCTAGGGCAGGGTGAGGAGTAGCAACGTCCAGGCTGTGTCGGATATGCCAAAAACATTCGCCACGTTTTGTAGCTTCACAGAAATGTATCTGATAGAGTATACTGTATTCAGATAATTACATTAGTTCTTAGTACCAGTCCCTTCAGACCTATGACCCATTTTAAAAATTTTGAATAAGAGAGATTAGATATAGCATTCAGAACATTTTCACTGGGGCACTCCTAAGTTGAATAAAATTGAGTTGTGGCCTATTAGGTGTGAAAAGTATGTCATCAGATTGAAGGGGTTAGTGATAATTTACCACAGTACTGAACTATATACAGTGTACACACTGGTAAAACATCAAACTTGGTAATACGGTTGATTACATGCATCATCTAATCCTGTGTTGCCCCATGAGGAGCATAAAAGCCTGGGGCTAGGCAAGTTGGTCCTGGCATTTAAGATGAGAGTGACCAGCTTCACTCATCCCTGAATGGCATTACCTGAGCAGTAAACCCCAACCATCCCTTGGATATAAACCTGCACAGGCTTAATCAGATTGGAGCACACAAATTACCCACTAGATCACCAAATGCCGTAAGTTAGGTAGATGGTTACCTCCCAGTGTAGTAAATGGTTTCCTGGTGTACAGGATCATTTGGCTTGTCATTCAGTGTCGAGTCACCCATAGTCAGAAGGAAGAGTAAAGGAAAGTAAGACAAAAGAGGAAGGAAGGAAGAGAGGAAAGAGCAGTCACCTGAGAGCAGCACTACATTGAGTGAGTGGATGGTGAGTGCCCCCACCTACCACCTGTAATACTAGTAAAATATAAGTTATTAAATATTGACTCTGTCGGATATGTTTATGTGAAGCTACAGAATGTGGTGAATGTTTTTGGCATCTCCGAAAGAGCCAGGATTCCAGGAGCTTGAATGATGAGTGAATGGAAGCGTGGCCCATTGGATTGGGCAAATTTGGGCTGTCTGGACATTGCTACTCCTCACCCTGCCCTAGGGTGGGAAAGGAGGTCCAGATGATGATGATTATTATTATATATTGGCTGAAAGGCAAAGTAATCCTTGTTTGAAGTCAAAGGAAATACAGTAAATGTACAGTACTACTCTTGATATAGAGATAAGAATGATTGTTCAAAGAGGCTTGATTGATTGTATGCATCTAGAAGAATGGATGATTGGTAATGTTAATGGCAGGAGAGTCAAGACAGGAGGGTTTATAGGATTGGGAGAATATCCAGTTGTATTCAGTGTGAAATTGCAAGGAGTGAGCATGGAAAGAGAGGATTGCTTAATTTACGAATAAACAGGTTCGTACAGTGGCAAAAACCTATTTTGCTCTTGAATAATGCCCTCAGACACAACCACACATCAGATAACCAAGTAATTGATACCTTAAGAACCATTGTTATATATACAATGTAAATATTCCAGAGCAAGCCCCAGTTGCCCCTCACAAACCCTAAAATGGTGGTTTCTTGAATAAAACCCTCTACAGTGTATGCAAGCCTTTGGAGTGTAGTGACATAAGGGCTGTGGTACTACCCTTGCCAAGCCATGGGTAATGTATTTTGCTTGACAAGTAAAAATAACATCGATGCATTAACATTGACAAGAACACCTAGATCCTATCGACCTCCTCCAGGTTACTCTTTGGTGAGAAGCTGGCCTGGGGGTTGATTAGTATCTCAGTGTGTGGCAGTTATCAGCCATTTTATTTCACTAAGTTTATTCAGTTACATAGGTAGTGTAGAGAATGAGGTAGTGTGAAGGCATGAGGGAAGGATGGTACATCCATGAAGGCTGTATACGGACACTGCTTTCATAGGGCTTGCAAATAAAGGGTTTTATTGTAAAGCCCAGCATGTCTGTGATCCGCCAGAATGTAATATCCTAGTCGTTAGGAAAATCGCCAGCAGGAGGAGGTTTATGTGGATTCATATACAACTGACATGCCCTTCTGGAGAGTAATTGTATGATGTCATATGTCAGTATATTTGCAGGGAGGGGCATTAGCATTATGATGAGGATAACCAGTTGGATGGGAATAAAGAGGAAATGTGAATCACAGTTTTCCTTAGCTAAAGCAAATCTCAGTATACTGAACTTTGGCTGTGTAGCAATAAGCTGCTAAGGGAAAGGTGCTAGGGAGCCTCTTTAACCGAGAGGACTACAGACCAGAGTATTGGTGAACTCTTGCATTAGAATGGGACAGAAAATGGGTAAAACAGTGTTAGGTAGAGGGGTACTGTGTGCCAACTGTAATGGGGGAGGGATGCAAGGTGACATTTCAGAAAAGCAGTGGCCAGATTCCAGAAGTACTGCGTATCACCTTCACAGCTGTAGTAAACATTAATTCCTTAAGCAGGAGGAAGAAATAGTCACCAACTCCACCCTTTAAGAAATGGAGCTGAATTGACTCTTTAGAAATAACTACAGTATATCCATATGAAATGGTAGTACAGTATACTACTGTATATCCTTCATGCTGTTAATGAACTTGTACTTTCCTTTTACAAACATTTTTCCATCCTGTTAATTTTTATTACTTTTTCCACTTAAGGTGGCTGCACACTGAATGATAAGCATGATGATTTCATGTAACTCAGGAAACCATTTACAATGCCGCTTGGTAACTATATAACCAGATTAGAGGGTGAAGTTGAGCCTGCTATGGTGAACCTGCTAACCGGGTGGACACACAAATACTACATCCACCCAGGAACCAAACCTTCACTTTTCTCCCCATACCTTGCCACGGCAAGGCACTGTCAGTCATAAAGTAACATTGGTTCACTGCAAAGGATAGCCCTTGGTTCACTGCAAATGATAGCCCTGCAAGGGTAGTTGCTTGAATTTTGATTGATAGGGATTCTCAACCAGGCAGACGGAGGTTGATCAACGACAGCCCTGTGATTATAGCATGCTTAGCTTTTCCAGCTAAGTTAGCATAGTTAAAATGGGCATGTATATTTGTGTTATATAACCAGTGTTACTGTGTAGTGATTTTTTAATTATCATCTAAGCACCATAAATATTTTCAAATGGTGCAAGCTCAAATTGTAGGAATACCTGTTGATCAAGCCGTCTGTCAGGTCAAGCAGACCCATCAGCCACAGGCATGCAATTGCCACTGCAGGGCTGGCATGTGCAGTGAATCGATGTTCACTTGCAGCGGACAGAGTCTCACTCTGAGGTGCAAGGAAGTGTGTGGAGGTTTGGTACCTGGATGGACACCACAGTTTGTGTCTCTCCTCCTCAGCAAACGGGCACCATAGTAGGCTCCACGTCACTGATGTTTGGTTATATGATTACCACCAATGTTGTAAATGGTATCCTAGGTCACAGAAAACCATTAGACTTCTCACTCAATATAGAATTACCTAAGGAAGAAGTAGGCAGGACAACATCAAGTGAGTGGATGATGGTCACCACCACTTACCAGTGACTACTGTAGATCTTGCTTTGTTGCATATTTATCCCTTTTTCTATCACTACTTCAGTGGTCACTACTTCTTTGAACTGTCTTCCTGCATCCTACCACCACTATGTTGGGCACGTAGTGCCTGTCTAGCAACAAACTCTCACCACTTTTCTATCGAGTTCTTGAATACATGAGTTAACTGTTACTTCCAGTCCTTCATGTGTGCAACAGGTCAGCTCTGGAACTGACTTTCTTTGTCTGTATTTCCTACAGCCTTTGACCCCAGTCTTTTAAACACAGTGTGTCCAGGCATCTTGGAATGAACGTATCTTGAATTTGGCTTCTCGGAACAGTTTGTGGGCTTCTAGCCTCGGTTTCTTCTGTTTGGGGGGAGGGGATGAGGTCATGATTGCAGAGGTAGTTTCCAAGTCATATTCTAGAATGTTTGTTCATATCCTAGGTAATTTAAATAATCTAAATTGTCATGTAGTTTGTTTCATTTAAAGATCATTGACAAGTTACAAAATTTATTCATTCTTCCCATACAGCGCGAAAGAAGCTGGAAGCCAAGCAGCGTCTGGATGCATGGGAGGGAACCCTGACGTGATGGCATTGATGCAGCCATCAGCTTCATAACCAGCTCAGGCCATAGCAAATGTGGCATCACAACACAGGCTGGCGGCTCCGGCATTGTCTGTTCTAGGACTGGCAGTTTCGGGTCTGTTGGTTCCAGAGCAGGCACTTCCGGGGCAGTGTTACTGTACCAAGGGTGTCATGGCCTGTGAGGATCACCAGGCAGATTGTATTTAAGATGGATATTAATCCAAGGCCATAAGCAGAGGATCAGTATGTGAAGTGTGTGCAGGTTGGGCATGGAGGCAAGAGATATATATATATATATATATATATAGTAGCTACATTAAACTCTCACTATATCAGACTGGTACGAGGATTGTGTATGCTTGTTAATGATTTGATAAACTTCTAAAAAAAAAAGTAGTACAGTTAATGATGGGTTACTCAGACTTTTTGCAGTTGTTAGAGCAGGTCTCATGTTAGAGATGAAGTGCAGTAGTTAAATTGTCCAGGAAAAGCAAAATTGTGATATAGCGAGGTTTTCTGTATGCATTTAGCCGAGCCCTGAGTCTCTATGCTCCTTATGAGGGCAGTTTAGGATTGGATGACAGGTAGAGGGTGTATCATATGAGGTAATCTGAGCAGAGAAATTATCATGCTATCAAAATGATTTTTTTTTTTTTTTACTCGTAGATCTTTAACATAAAGATGTTCCTTTTTTAATGTCTGAAAGATTTTTTCTGATGCATTGTGCTCTTAAAGATGCTTCTTTTCTTTTTACTGTCTCAAGATTTTGATTTCTTAGTAATTCATAAAGATTATCAATTGTGCACATTGCCTTCTGGATCATCATCATCATCATCATGGTAAAGCAGGCAAACTGTATTGTCAAAGAAGTATTCTATGCAGTCACATGGAAATGGTGTTGTTTACTTTTTGCAGCTATTTTAAGATACATCTTGCCAAGCCTCCTGCTGTACAGCTGCTACTGTGTATGCTCAGAGCATTTACTTTTCAGCCACCTATCTGCAGGGATGTAAACACAGGGCTTAGGACATATTGCCATACCATCAGGAAAGCAATGGCAAATCCCTCCTTAGACTTGCTCACTGCTAGGACTTGCTTGAAGTCAGGTAAGGTTAGAGAACCAGGGAGAATTTGTCCTCTGCAAAGGCTTTGTAAGATTTTCACATGTGCTGACCTCTGTGTGTGCATATGCATGTGTGTGCATGTGTTCAAAATGAGCACATAGCTATGTACAGTATCTGTACTATAGAACAGGTGATGAATAGGTAGGCATTAGGTGGAAGGCAGTACATACTGATAAGTAATTATAAGGTAATGCCAGTTTTAAAATCCAAACACTACTTGCCTGGATATTTCCTGACAAATCTTGATATGTTTGGATATCTACAGCTGTTGTTCTTAGGGCTATGATTGATAGTAACTGGTATTTACCAATTGATTGTGCCACTGTTTACAAAATCTATAGATGATTTTTATATTTACAGTACGAATAAAATATAGGTAACACAAACAAGTAACAGACCATTCTGTTAGAGATTAACATCTTTTTCCTGATAGGTGTGTTGTTGTTGTTTTAAGTAAGATAAGTGAGAAGACAGGACCTATCTTGCCGACACTAGTTAATGGATGTACAACATAACGATTTTTTGTCCATATGCTATATTGTAATTGATGTTCTACTTGAACAAAGGATTGAAGTACTTCTAAACTGAGGCATAACAACATTTACAAAGCATGTTGGATAAAGCCGTACCCAAACAATTGTCTGTCACTGATCTTTTGTAGCACTTTTCATCTCATGTATCAAGTGAAGCCTAATTATTCGTTTTTGGTCACAATTTGTATTCAGTTGTCGGCAGAATATTAATGAAAATACTATGAAAATTTGTTCTTTGTGTAAAGTTTATTGTCACTCTTTCATGAGCTTAGAGTATGTAAAATTTTACCCACCTCATAGTACAGTGTACAGAATATTACACATAATTGTCCGTGAATGGATCGGGAATGGAGCCATCTGTAACCTTGGTTGGTAAAGTGCCTGAGGTTATTCTTCCAGCAGTCTCCTCATCTCAGGTCTGGAGCTTCACCACTTTTTACGTGTATGAAAGACAGGACTAAACTAGTTTTTTGATGTACTGAAGCATTTATGGTGTGTCTGTCTTAGTGATATTTACAACTACTCATTGTGGTAGAACTGTTGATGTTATGGTACAAGATTTGAGATTGATACCCAAACTTGACAGATGTTTTAACTTTACTTGAGCAGATTATATTGTATATTGACTTTTTTTTTTTTTTTTTTTTTTACACTAATGCTATCAGTTTTGGCTGTGTTCAGTTTATGTAAACTTGGTATGTACACTACCTTTGGTGAAGAATTTAATACATATGTTAATAATTTGAATGAATTTACTGTTCATTATACAAGGTCTGACTATAAAGTTCCAAGAATAAATGAACAGCAGACTTAACTTTTTCAGCACTCGTCATTACAGCAAGAAAGCCTCAAGAAATGTTAGACAATGGCTGACTGTGCATTCCAGCACTGTTTTACACTCAGTTGCCATGTTGTTTATAAAGGCTTCAACATGCATGCATCGGCCTTGGTAATGTAATGGCGGCTCTCCATGCTGCTTGATCACTGGCAGCCTCCATATTCAGTTTCTTGGCCTTGGGGTCATGCTCTGTTACCTCATCCTAAGTCGTTTGTGGTTTACCTTTTGCAGCCCTACCCCTGACATTCACTATTCTCTCCTTCTGCACCCAAATGTCATCCTCTGTGCTCTCGATATTCCTAAACCATCTCAGTCTACCCCTTCTCATCACAGCACTAATACAGTGAAGTTCCAACTCATCAGTCACAATCCTAGTCCCCCCAGGCCTCGCATTTAAGGACACACTACACATCATCTGATAATTTTCATTTCTATATGTTTCAGGCTATGAATATCCTCTTCTCTTACTGCCCACATCTTGCTACCATATAGCATTACACTCCTAACAATTGCTGCGTACAGAGATCCTGTAGCACGGAGGAAGAACCCTCTCAGTCGGCAACAGCTCTCTGAACTTCCTTCTTACCCTAGCCACAGAACTCCAGCACATAACATGTCCCCAAAATAACAAAAACTCCCCCACACACTCAAGAGACTCTCTAGCAAGGTCAGTCCTTTCACACCTGACAGTCTTTACTCAGCTTTCCCTGACATGCCACACACATGAAATCAGAATTATTCAGCAGCCTACCTCTAATACCACTACATCTCTTATGCACCCACTTATCACAAACACTGTACAAGATGGAGTTACTTCCCACACCCTTGTGGCAAACTGCACATGACCACATTCCCTCTTTGACAGTACTCAGTTACGATAAATGTAAAAACTTTGGGTGTTCCTCTGCATACATATATACATACACAAATATATATATATAAATTTTTTTAAAAGACCATTTTGGATACTTTTGCATACTCTCAATGTTGTCTGCAAAATAAGACTATAAAACCTGTAACTTTTGGAAGAGCAGTACAGCCACAAAACGCACTAGATCCTGACAGCCACCAACACAACATTGATAGAAAACTGAATGGGATAAATTTATTTAAAAAAAAAATCCAAACCAGTACTGTCAGTTGTGTATTTAAAAATTAATAATAATAATGTGGACTTTAGTTGACAGACCTAGTATATGACACTTAGGGCCATATGGTTAAATGTTGAATAAACAAAATGGAATGCAAATCCATAATATTTTGTCGTGATTTTCAGAGCACCTGTGGTTATTAGTAAGGGTCAGCCTGCATCGCACATTATTGAGTGCAGTCCACAACCATTTAGAAGTGCTAAACATGTTCCATCTTACCCACTTGCTTCAGAAATTGTCATAAAGATTTGGGAGCTTGCATTCCACTTAGCAGTGTTTAAGCATATGACCATTAGTTTTATATCATTAATAAATGTATAATATGTGTAACTGCAGTCAAAGTACTTATGATGAATTTCATACAAGTATGTATTTATTATTATTCCACCTAAGGAATGTTGGCATGCCACTTGTATGATAGTCAAGAGTCATTTGGGGGCATTATGACAATCTAGTTTTATACTTATGAATGGTTGACTCATTCATAGATTAAAACAGTTACACTTGTAGACCCACACTCACTCGTATGTACACAGAGACTCGCTCACAGGTAGTTTTTACTGCTCTGTTTATAAGTTAAATGTAGTTGAAAAAGATTGTGTGCAAACTGAAGAACTTATACCCACTGATGAGTAGGTTAGTTCTGTCACACATGTCCAGTCTGTTTTGATTTTAAGGATAGAGATGTGTTTGTGCAATATTATCAGGACAATATAAACTATCTGATTATATGGGATGATCTTATGGTTACATGGTATAATGTGACATTATTCAATAAGCTGTTACTGTTTGAAGGATGTTTATGTATTACAAAAAAAGCAGTTCATCAGTTGTACAGTAGACTAAAGTAAAGGTTCTTGGAAACTAATATTAATTTTTAGTTCACATGTTCATAGGCAGTTGTAGCTGTGTTTGTCCAACTGATGAAGGTATTGTAGCTTCTGCCCATGATGTCAATCAGTAATGTGAATGATGTGTTTGTAGTGGCATATATTTTTGTACATCTTTCACATTTCTCTCCCAGAAACATGTCAAGTGGTATGTGATTCTATACAGAACAGCCTTTCTGTTATCCTTTTCATATAGCTATTGCCTGAGTTTGTACAGTGGTCCTCATGTAAAGTTTTCTGGACCATTCCCATGAAGTAGGATACTGTAAAATGCTTAGAAAAGTTGCATTAATGAACAGACATGGCTAGAGTACCTCCTTGAACATGTTGGCTCTCAGCCGCCCTTTTAACATCTTGAGATGGTGCATAGAATCCCAACTTATGTACAGAGTCGACAACCATTATGTAAGATACTCATATATTGGGAGGCAGTGAATCGGTAGAGAGGTCGCCTGCAGTCCTAATGGATGCAGGTTCGAGTCCCAACTGGGGCAGGGAACAATTTAAGGATATGAATTTGTGTAGTAGGGTGGGGGCACTCACCATCCACTCACTCGATGTAGTGCTGCTTTGGGTGTCTGCCCTTTCCTCTCTTCCTTCCTTCCTCTTCTGTCTTTCTTTTCTCCATTCTTTCCTCTTCCTTCTGCCTGTGGGTGGCTGTACACTTCCTCTGCTGTTTTTCTTTCCTTCATTCTTTCCTCTTCCTTCTGCTACATGACTACACTGAGTGACAAGCCAAATGGTTTCCTGTACACCAGGAAACCATTTACTGTGCTGAGTGGTAACTATATAACCAAATTATGGCGCTTGGTGGTTTAGTGGGTAATTAATGCGCTCCAGTTGGATTGAGCTTGTGTAGGTTTATATCCAAGGGATGGTTGGGGTTTATTGCTCACATAATGCCACTCAGGGATGAGTGAGGTTGGTCACTGTCATCTTAAATTTCAGGACCAATGTGCCTGGCCCCAGGCACCTATGCTCCTCATGGGGCATCATAGGATTGGATGGTGGATGGATGGATAAATTTCATAAAGCAGACTTTACCGTTCTACCAGAAGACCCACCGACATGTCACAAAAATCCCCCCATTAATGCCAATACGTTAGTCCTGTATGAGACAGCCCTAGAATGTATTCATTATGGAAGGTGGGTGTTAGTGCCCAAGAGCACACGTGGAGTCTATGGTACGTAGGAGGATTACTGGGCCTTTGGGAACAGGCTCTGAATCTTGTCTTGGAGAGCTGTATGAGGGCAATACAGTCCTTGGACTTGCAAATAGAGTGTTTTACTCTAAAACTTGCCCATTAAATGTCCATCAGAATGTGGTGCCCTGACAACTACAAGTACCACCCACAGGAGGAGGATCATGCAGACCAGAACCCAACCTATGTGCCCTGGAAAATCAGATGTGAAATAATTATGTAAACCACTCAAAATGATACTGGGAGGGTACCAAACAGGTAAAGGGGAGAATATGGCTAGGAAGGTTAAAAACATGTAGCTGCAAATAAGTGAAGGCTTATTACTAATGCGCAGACAACAGATACAAAACCTAAGCAAGTACAGTGGACTCTTCCTTTCGCGTGGGACCAGTGCACACTGACAGTTTTCCAAAGACTATCAACTGCTGTATGTGGAAATTGTGCAGTCTCCTACTGGATCAAATCAGTTCCCATGTAGCTGCCAGTAAATGAAGGCTTATTAGTAATGCACAGACAACAGAAACAAACACCTAAGCAAGTACAGTGGACTCTCCCTTTCGTGTGGGACCCGTGCACACTGAGTTTTCCAAGACTATCAACTATGTGGAAATTGTGCAGTCTCCTACTGGATCAAGTCAGCGCCCATGGCTGGCCAAGCTGCCAGACATTTTAAATCACCCACATGGTAATGTCACAACCACCATGATGCTCCTACAATCCTTTGTACATCCATGTTCTCTGATAGGATCAGGCTTATGTAGTGGCTTGCATGGACAAAGCTGTCCTGCAGTGATCCACGTTTTGTCCTTGCTGTGGAGTGGATGTGTTCCCAGTACAATAGTACTGTATTGACATCTTGCATTGCCCTGTGTTAACCCTGCCAAGCTGATTCTTGGTGAAGTGGTTTCTCTCTCGAGTCATTATCTTATAACTGATGTAAACTGTATCTCATGTTAGGCTTGCAGCATGGCTCATGCAAACCTCAGTTGTGCTCAATTTGAGGTCTGCTGCTCGGGAAGGATCAAATACCAAGTAGTGTGGAAAAATGGCATCAGGTGGGGCCAGCATGCAAAAGACCTTGATGTTAGCAACAAAAAGGAAATGCTACGGCACTTGGATAATGGTGAATGTGGGTGCTGTTGCTAAAATTTTTGATGTGAACTAATCAGTGGTTAAAACTGTCAGAAAGAACTCTAAGGGTATAGAGCATGCTCTAAGGCTAGCCATTGATGGACTGAGTGAAGTATTGGGGGGGGGGGGGGGAATGATGAGCAATTCAGTATTAATGATACCTACAAAGCTGATTAACCAACTTTCCTTACTTTACGGCACTGCCCGTAAAAAGAAAAGTTGTAATACTGTATTTTGAAAAGCATTCCTGACAAATCAACAAGAATTTACAGGGAGATCCCGATATTATGGGTAGATAGTTCTTCCGTATCTTGTTAACTAAATGCTCATGTGATGAAGTACATAACCTTTGTGGAATAGGGGGGATGGTTTGTGACCACAGTTAACCGTAGCAGCCGTGGCTTAGTGGGTTAGAGTGCTCTGCTCTGGTTGAAGGGTTGGAAGTTCAAGTACACCCTAGGGTCATTGGTAGACATCAGGAAGGGCATCCGGTCATAAAATGCTATACGTTCCAAACCTTAGTCCTCTACCCAGGGGCAACACCTCAACCCTTATCGAAAAAAGGGGGACACGGTGTTTAAAATTATCTATCAGTCTATAGATATACTGTATATATAAAGCAGTTTTAAACAAGAATAAAGGTTAGTTACTTCTAAAACACACATATAACAGTAACATCTGACTTATAATAATGCATATCTACTGTAATGTAAGCAAAATGAAAGGAGGGGAAAAAAATGTGAGTATGAATGTAGGCGACACTAACTTGAACAGTATACAGTACGAGTGCACTCCAAGTTCATTGAGGTTGGGCTGCTCTTCTGTCACATCACCACCATTAAGACAAGCTGTCTCTCACCAAGACCTTACAGAATGCAGTGGTGAAGGCTGCTGGGTGACTAAGTTGGCCCTCCTCCTCCCTTTCACTTGCCAGAGATGTGGGCAGATCTTCCAAAGGTGGAGACATGGGGAAAGGATTGTAAAAGTCCTTTGAGACTGGAGACAGCAGCTGTGACTAGAGGCAGTGAGCATTGCACTTACAGAGCTCAGGGTGCACTTGGTAGGCATTACACAAGTTGAAGAGTGAGCTCATTGCACACAGCCATGCAGTACAATACACCAGGAAACCATTTACTATGTTGGGTGGTAACCATATAACCAAATTTTCGCACCAGGTGGTTTAGTGGGTAATTAAGGTGCTCCAGTTGGATTGAGCTGGTGAAGGTTTATATCCAAGGGATGGTTGGGGTTTATTGCTCACGTAATGGCATTCAGGGATGAGTGAGGCTGGTTACTCATCTTAAATGTCAGGACCAACTTGCCTAGCCTCAGACTCTTACACTTCTCATGGGGCAACGTAGGATTGGATGATGATAGTTTATTTTGTTTTTATGATCATTTCCTCATTTTTTTTCCCCCCCATATCATTTTATTGTCCATTGCTTTTCAAACCTTAGTGCCATATGGTCTTTGCTTCTGAATGGTAATTTTAGTTATTCCTATTTCATTAATACGGATTTTACTAACTTTGCACAAGATCCACCAATAAAAAGACAACCCCACTAATACCACTACACACACACCAAAAAGCCAGCAGAAGACAGGGCGTGTGCTGGGCAATCCCCAGGTCCTGTCTTCCCCCTTACTATTGTTTTAATCAGCCGTGGCTCAGTGGGTTAGAGCGCTCCGCTCTGGCCGTAGGGCCGGAGGATCGAATCCACCCAAGGGTCATTGGTAGACATCAGGAAGGGCATCCGGTCATAAAATGCTACACGCTCCAATCCAAAAAAAAAAGGCCGACGCATGCATGTTGCAGCCTTCAAAAAACGAAACGAAACAACACCCCACTGACCGGGCTAATGTATGGCCCGGCCTTCACTATAGGTGCAGAAATCTCTGAACGAACGAACGAATACCACTACATCAGTCCAAAATGAAGCATCTCTAGTGTGTATTCAGCAGCACCAAAGTGAAGACATGCAAAAGCGTACAGCACATAGAAGGACTGCTTGTCCTCATGAAGTGGGCTGCCAAGACTATGCCCACAGTAAGATATTTCTACAGCAATGTGATAGTAAAAAAAATAATAATAATAGAAAATAAGTATATATTTTTTCCAACTTGGCAGGTTGTTACCAAATCCTCATACACCTAACTTGTGAAATAAAATAGTACATTGCAATAGAATAAAAATGAAATCATTATATCATGAAAGAGGAACACTC
Source organism: Birgus latro (assembly GCA_018397915.1). Lineage (NCBI taxonomy): Eukaryota > Metazoa > Arthropoda > Malacostraca > Decapoda > Coenobitidae > Birgus > Birgus latro. Next base: position 13,895 of record JAGKTI010016137.1, read on the forward strand.
AATATGAAAGTAAACTAAATAGGGTATACTAATTTATTAATATCATAAAAACATATGAAATACAATGCCTATTTATTGTACTTTCAGTTTGAAACTTCAACTCTTCTTAGTTTCAGCTGGCTTCTCCTTTTGCAGCAGCTGTTGGGATGGAAAAATTGCATCAGAAAAAGTTTATAAAACTTTATACATACATGCGTTGATACATATAGAGTGCAGTATATACTGAATAGGCTAAAAACCATAGTTTCAATGCTCTGTGTGAATACATGTACCCTGAAAAGCATATTTTTGTATGCTCAAAGCATATAATAAACAGGTCTGCTTCTCTCATCAATGTACAAGTACTGTTCCATTCTCTTCATACTACATAACGTCTGCCTGTACGAACGTTACCCTCTATCTCAATTTCACAAATTTGCTCTAGTTCCCTATCTACATACACTCTGTACAGTGTATGTTCATCTGTCTATTGCCAGACACTTTGAAAATGCAGTACACAGCATACTAGCTATGAACACTATTCAAGGAGCTTCTATGTGCAGTCTATCAGGTTCACAACCGAGAGTCAGGGGTTACGACAAATATGAGCATGTGACACACTCCACGTCTGAATGGAGAGGGGAAAAAATACGAGGGCATTTATACTAGCCACATACGAAAAACTTCTGCTAAAGTACTTAGTCAGTCTGGACTGGGTGGAAAGAGAGATCTTGATGATAAACAAAATGAGGAGGAAAATGTAAGCTCACCCTGCTATCATAATGCTATACTTGGCATATTACCATACAGATAAGCACAGACCACATAGCAATCAGGTTTTCAACAACAATCACAGAGGTCAGAGGAGGTAGCTACCATAAGTAAAAATTTCAATCACAGCATCCAAAGAGTCAACAGTGTATATCAAGCATACCTTGAATCCTGTATAGTCTTTCGATGCCCTCTGCTTCATCTCCTGTTCAATATTGGCATTAATTGCTTTCTGAAGCTGTTTCTGGACCATGTGATTTTCCCTTGCCTTGGCCTTTTTAGGAACAATAACCTTTGCTGAAAAGAAAGAAGAGGCAATCGTTTATAATTTACAAAAGCATATAAACCAAGCATATAAACCTATATGGTATATAACCCAATTACCTGGAACAGTCCATCCATCCATCCATCACCAATCCAGTATTACCCCACCAGGAGCATGGGGGCCAGGGGTAGACTACTCAGTCTGCACATTTATAAGCAAAATGGCCAGTTTTCCCCTGAGTGGGAATGTGTGAGCAATAAACTTAACACCCTTTGGAAGGTGATTCTTAAGGGCTATGTCTGGTTCAAGTGTCTCAACTCATTAGACCGCCATACATCTACTATATATTAGGGAAACATGGCTAGTGCACTATATGTCAAGATCAAGAATGAAGAATGCCAAGCTTAGTCAAATTTACCCTCCTGTCTGAGTACACTTGGCCATCAATTTACTGAAGAATTACCGTTGGGATCTTAGTCAGGTGAAAACGAAAAACAACTATATTCCACGGTAATAAAATTTACCTATTATAAGTAGACATTAAGTTCATCACTATGGTACTGATTAAATTCGTCGTTCCAACACGAACTGCTACTAAAAACTTACATCCTTTCTTCATCTTCATTGGTGCCTGTCGTTTCCCTTTCTTTAGGCTAGGAGGAGGCTTTGCTCCTTTCTTGTTTTTCATATTTCCTTGAGGCATTTTTTTATTGTTTAAACTTCAACTGAAGGGAAGAAAATGTCCTCACTCAGTAGTCAACGCTTCTTCTTCTGTTTGGAGGTCGATCAGGTATGTTGTTTTTGTTTTCAACGGCACTTCAATTATCAATCCGGCGCCGAATATCTTTGTGAATTGTTAATATTTATTTTCTCATTGAATTTTTAAGGCATCTTCTTATTACAAGTTTTAGTAACCGCATATAATTAATCATACATGTACCCTGTTTTGGCCGGTCCAGTGTATATTGAAGTCAAGACTGAACATTCTGCACATGTAAACATACTAGCCCGACTTATTCTGATTCTGACGCCGTATTTATCGTACTTTCTGGCGCATATTGAAAAATTTCTGATGGAAATATCCGACTTTTTGAGTAGGAAAAGAATGTTGATTGAATATTTACGTCAGTTGATTGTTAAAAATAACTCCTGTAGGACCTGTACTTCGTAAACGTCATTTGCTATCATCATCAATCCAAGCCCATACATTCGGAACGATTGTCTACATGAGCTCGCTTCAAACTGTATATGGGTACCTGTAAAGTGCCCAGAAGCTTCATCAAGTACGTGGAAAAAATTATTGACAGTAAGGGAATGAAGTTATTGTGCAGATCCTCGGTGTGCAGGAGGGGAATATAAACCATCTTGTGCCCAACGTGCCTGCAGAAAACACCGTCATCAGAACGTCAAATCCCCTGTGAATGCCGACATGGATGATATGTCTGAAGTGGAAGTTGTTGGTAAATCTCAAGGTAAAGTAATCCTAGTCATTGCACTGCGTTTAGTGCAGCAGTTCTTATTATAATGGTACCAGTAGTTGTTAATGGGGTACAGAATAATTTGGTAAACGTGGTTTACTTTAAACAGTAGAAAAACCTTTCAAATCATTTCTTCATCCTGATAGTCTGGTATATGTTTCTGATTAATTCTGGGGTGATAACTAAATGTTTTTTGTTAAATCTGTGCCCCTGTTGTCAGCTAGCTGTGTTCCACCATGACAACTCTTGATTCGTGTTTGATGTGTACTGCATCAGTTCGTAACTATAGGAGAATAATGCCTTTCGTAGGGACAGGTGGTGACCCTTTTGAAAGGTTCAGTAGTATTAGTGCAGACTGTTGACAGCACTGTCTGGCAAAGAGTTTCATTGCTAATGCACCTTACACTAAAAAATCTATGTTGCATTCCGCTGATGTGGGGTTTGACTGTTTTAAACCTGTGACCTCGTACTAGTTACTGGAGAGATGGCGAAGAGATCCGATGAGGCAATGACAGACAGGGTTGTGGAAGATTCTCCAACATTTTTTAATGTCAGCTTAAAGCAGCCTGCCTTGCACAGAGTATAAATTAAGAGTTCAGATGATCAGCATAACTCAGTTCAGAAAGGCCCACTATTTGTTTTGTCCAATGACATTGTACTGATTCAAAAAGACTTAAGTCACTTAAGTAGCCAGTGTTCCAGTCAGTGGGCCCAAACACTAGCAGAGATCTAATATGAGTTTTGTAGAGGGTTATCATGAAATAACTGGAATGACATGCTGTGAATCTAAGTAGGGTGTTAGCCAGTCCTGCGGCTTTATTAACTACTTTTTATGTAGGCATGAAACTTTAAAGAGTTATCAGCTAGGATTCCCAGATTCCTATGACTGTCTACCATGGATAGGTCTGAAGTTAGGTATGTACATTTATACTTCATTTTGCTTCCTTCACTGTTTTCAGTACCATAGACCTTAAGAGCTGCTTTAAAGTATTTGAGTGCATTTTCAAGTTGATGTTCATTTGTTCATTTATTTGTAAACAGGTTACTTCATTAGAATATTGCTGTTTTTGTACATTTGCAGTGGTGATGAACATGATTTTGGCACTAACTTAGTCTCATCTGTGTGAAGTGTAGTTTGACTACAGTACTGTATTAACCAATGGATTATCTCCATAGTAAAAAATTAATGTCCTTGCACCTTTCTAAAATCTTTGAATGAGTTCAGAGGTCTGTAATTGAGGTTTTGTGATTACCGTATTTCAAATATCGTATCTTCCCAAAATATATATGCCACTTTAAGATCATGCACATATGAAGCATTTAAATTTTGTAATAAAACTTACTGTGACCTGTAGTTTACCAATGGTATAGCAATATTTTATTACAGTACTGTATTGCCATTTCAGCTGAGTGTTTGAGAGTGACAGCATTTTGCAGTGGCATTGATATAGCTGGGCAGCTTTGCTGCCTAGTTATATAAACATCACACCCCCTAAAGGGGGGCTGCTGGAATAGAGCAGCTTCTGTTTGCAGTCTACTGAATTCACATTTCAGATGAACCTGAGAATACAGTTAATGCGACCGCTGGTACTTCTTTTTCAGCCGCAGTTGCGTCTCGTCAGTTTTGATTAATACTACAGTCATTTCTTCATGTACAAAATCTTTTCTTTACCACACATGTGTCAAGTTAAGATTCATTTAAAGTGAAACCCAAGTTTTGACAAAGAGGAGTTTCCCTGTTCAGTGTATTGAAGAAAATCTCATTTTCTCACCATCCAGCTAGGTCAGTTTGGAAGCTGCAGTGGACACTGCCTTCAGCTTTAGGTTTAAAGAATATCCATATATACTTTTGGTAAGCACACTTTCCCAGAAGTGTACACTAACAAGGAGAATGATCTGACTTTCCAGCTGCATCATTGCAGGTCAGTCTGAAGGGTTTAAAGCGTAAACTCTTACAGTACAGTGTGGCAACTCACCAAGGGTTTGATGTCTTTATGATAAGGTAAAAAATGTACAGTCTTTTATGATAAGCTAATACATTTGCCAGAGTATTCAGCTATCAGCCTACTATCCCGGTTCCTGATATATTGTATGCAGTGTAACGCTGTGTTACACTGATGTGAAATAATTAGCATTCTGGGAAGCCAGTTACCCATATATGTTCAGTAATCAGTGTCTCACAGTATACATTAATATACACTATCTACTGTACATTCTTTATTATATTTATAGCACTTATGTGTTTAGGTAGCTACTACTGTATTGGCAACATAAGACCTACCGGTAATGCCTTTCCTGCATCTGTCTCCATGGATGTTGAAAATAAGTATGGTGGGTGTGCAGTTACTGACACTGATGACTTGATTTGGCCATAGATCTGTACCTGTATCATCAATAGAGGCTACTTAGAATTCAACAAATAAATTTTCAGAGTCTGGGGATTGAAGCAGGAGAGGTGACAGGACTTCTTTTCCTGACAGAACAGTTCCAGTATGTTGAGAAATTAGGTTTCTATTATATATTTATCTGTATTTTGAGCAGATCCTGAAGCCACTTTGAAAAAAGTTGAAGCAGAGATCAAGAAGGTGACTCATGAATTGCAGTTGCTGGAGGGCAGGAAACAAAGGCTAGTGGCCCACCGGGATAAGCTTAGGGATTCAATACAACAGCAGAAATCAGCCAAGCTTGCACAGAAAGACTGGGACAGACATGGTAGGTGGTTGATCAGCTCATAATGTTGTGTATGAAATATTCTGTATAAAGGACACAAGAATGCCTAATATTCCACAGTTTCTACTTCTTACTGCCTTCAGCTGACTAATCTTCTGAGACTTGATAATTCTTTGCCAATAAATGATCTGAAATGATGTGTGATAAAAGTAACCACCAAACCATAAGTGTATTGTAAATACAGTAGAACTAATAGGGGTTGGTGGGGGCACTCGCCATCCACTCAATCGATGTAGTGCTGCTCTCGGGTGCCTGCCCTTTCCTCTCTTCCGTCTTTTCTTCCTTCCTCTTCTGTCTTTCTTTCCTTCAGTCTTTCCTCTTCCCTCTGTCTACGGGTGACTCTACATTGAGTTACCATACATGCCAAATGGTTTCCTGTTCACCAGGGAACCATTTACTATGCTGGATGGGAACCATATAGCCAAATTCTGGCACTTTGTGGTTTAGTGGGCAATTAAGGTACTCCAGTTGGATTGAGCTGGTGCAGGTTTATATCCAAGGGGTGGTTAAGGTTTACTGCTCACATAATGCCACTCAGGGATGAGTGAGGCTGGTCACTTTCATCTTAAATGTCAGGACCAACTTGCCTAGCCCCC
>JAGKTI010016138.1:846-19712 GCA_018397915.1 Birgus latro
CACACACACACACACACACACACACATTAATCGCTTTGGGCTGATACAGGGGTTTTAATCTAACACTCTAGGTCGGATTGGAGCCACATCTCATCCGTGTTTAATTCCCTCTCTCTCTCTCTCTCTCTCTCTCCCTCTCGTACTCAAGTGACAAATCGCTCAGAGCTAATAAGTGGGTTTTTGATCTGACACACTTCACCAGTACATCCATATTTCATCTTCGTGTAATTATTCTTCTTTATGTTACCTCTGGAGCCTCCGTGGTCAGGGCAGTGGCACGTGTGTTTACTTCTCCCACCCAGCAAAGGAAATGTGAGAGGAAGAACCTTACTCTTTTTACTTTAACCTGGCCTCCCTTATCTTGTGTGTGTGTGTCTGCTAAAGTGAGTGTAAGTGCGGCAGTGGGCGTTTTGAAATGAATAAACGATGCTGAGTGAACAGAAACAACACTGACTGAGCCGTCCCCGAAACACAGGAGAATCGGCCAGTCCAGCAGAAATGCGTTTTAATCTGTCCACCCTGTTTAGCGACGAGGTTAATGTAGGCTCTATCTGATTCCTGTAGTTGAAGGAGTCGTTCCTGAGCTGAGTACACTTGTCTGGTGGTAGCAAGAACGAAAAAAAAAAAAAAGTCATCTCAGTGATGGAGTTTTAACTTCTATTTCAATTCACACTCTGGGAAATATATTAACACAGGAGTTGTATCTACTGAAATATTGTCCTCTTTGCCTTTTTGCATATTGATGTTGCAAAACTGTGGTGTAGTGTTCTCATGCTTTTATTCACTACCCCCTTCTCTCCCTCTCATCTGCAATATTCTCATCCTTCTCTGCTGTTTCATTTGTTTTCTTTACTATCTATTCTGCATCACCCACATCCTTTGTCCATTACCCCTTTTCATCAGTGCTCCTTTTCTTCTCTTTCTGTCTTCCTTGCGTAAAATCTCGTCTGCTTACTATTTTCTACCCCAACTTCATTCTTCTCTGCTGTTCTCTCTTTATCTACCCTCGCCTAACCCGTGTTTCAATCATCCCCTTGCCTCATTTCCTCTCTTTCTTGTTTCATATTCCCTTCTCTTTCTCATCTTTCTCTGCTGTTCATTCCTATCACTTTTCCTGCCCAACCCACACTCTTCCTCTGTCCACAATCAGTGATCCGTAGCCTCTTTTCTCTTCATTTCTTCACTGATTCATTTTCCTTTCCTTCCTCTTATCTACACCTTTCTCATCCTTACCTGTTATCCTATTCCGTTCCTTATCTCCTCTCCTCCTCCACCCGCACCTCTTTCTCTCTTCACTATCAGACTGGTCAATACCTCCTAATTATCTTTCTAGTTTCATTTTACCTTCTCTTCTTCTTATATATGCCTCATTCTTCTCTTCTACTCCAATTCCCTTCCATTTCCTCTCCACCTCCATCCACACCCCTTTCTCCTCCTTTTATCCATTATCCTGTTTTATCAGTACTCCTTTCCCCCCTTTCTTGTTTCATTCCATCTTCCTTCCCTCCTATCTATACCATTCTGAACATTCTCTTTCTCCACTCACACTCCATTCTCTGTTCGCTTCCATTTTTTATCAGTATTTATTTTCTCTCTTTCTTACTGTCTTCCTTCTCTACCTCGTCTGATGTACACCATTCTAGTGCTTCTCATTTATTCATTTTTTTTATCAGCCCTCGTGCTTCATCCACGCTCCTTTATCTGATTACTGTTTTATACCCTTTATCTCAGTCCTTCCTTATTCCTCCTCCTCTTCCTGTTATCTGTACTATCCTTTTGTCCTTCTCTGCTATATCATTTGCATTTTTTTATCATCTGTGCTTCATCCATACCCCTCCCTCTGTTCACATCATGTCATCAGCACTACTCTTTCTGGTTACCTTCCTTCTTATCTAAACCGTTCACATCTTTCACCTCTGTTCCACCTATTTTCCTTATCACCTCTCCTGCTCCGCCCACACCCCTTTCTCTGTCCACTGTCCTGTCCTATCTCTTCTTTAACCTCCCCTTATCCACATCATCCGCGGCGATGGCTAGGTGGCTTACTCATTCGTCATGCGCGAAAGCCCCTCTCTGTTCCCCTTCCTCTACCTCTTTTAACGTTTTTCTCGCGATCTTCCCTTCTACCTCCCTTCTCCACCTTTACCTTCTCCCTTTCCTCTCCCTCCTCCCCTGCTCCTTCATCTCCCCTTTCTCTCCCTGGCCGCACAAACAACCCGCCCCCATTAATCAAGCACTCGGGTCCTCAGGATAATAAGACCAATACCGCATATGGGAGGGGGAAAGAGGACACGGTAAGAGGCAGGGAGGAGACAAAAGAAAGGGAGGGAGGGGGAGGGAGGGAGAGGAGGAGAGGAAAGGAGAGAGAAGAGAGAAAGAGGGAAGGGAGGGAGAGAGGTCGAGGGGAAAATGAGTTGGAACGGAGAGGGAGAAAGGGAGAAAGGAAAAGGTGAGGAAGAAAGGGACGGTGTGGAGGAGTGAGAGATGGCGTAAGAGAGGGGACGGTAGGGGGGGAGGGTAATGAGAGACAGAAGGGGGACAAAAGGGGAAAAGGAGGGAAGGGACAGTGTTAGGAAATGAGGGGAGAGAAAAGAGGGGTGAGAGGGAGGAAGGGGAGAGAAGAAAAGCACGGAGATGAGAGAAGAGAAGGAGAGATGGGAATAACACCTTGGTTCTCACGATAATTAGACCATTACTAGCTTAAGAGAGGAGAAATGGGGAGACGATACGAGGCTGAGAGAGAAGGAAAGAAGGAAGAGGAATGGGGGAAGGGAGAATGAAGGCAGAAAAAGGAAAAACATAGAGAAAGAAAAGAAAGAAACCTCATTCTTTCCTTCCCCTCACATCATACTCTTCATGGCTAGAAATCCCTTTTAAAGTTGAATAAATCTTCTGGAAATTGAAAAAATTATAAAGAATGCGTCATCGAACTGAAGGGAAAAGCAAAGCATGTATCTGGAGTCAAATGGTTAATGACGAAAAGAGGAAGAAAGGTAAAGGAGAATATTCTGGGATTATCTGGGAAGGAACAGGGCGGAGGGACGGAAGGAAGGATGGATGAAAAGCTGGATGGTTTAATTAATGGATAGCTGCCAGAACCTCCCCCACTACCATCCCGGCCTCTCCACCCCCTCCCCCACATTTTGCTTCTCCCCTCCCTTCATTCTCCTCTCTTCAATCTCTGCTTCACCCTTTTCTTCATTCATACTCCCTCCTTTCACTCCCCGTCCCCTGCACACTCGTCTTTTCTTCAATAGTTCCTTCACCTTTTTCCTTCATTCCTGCCCTCTCCCTTCACTCCCCGCCTCCTTCACTCTCCTCTCTGCTTCATCACTTTCTTTACCCTTTCCTTTACTCTTATCCCCTTCCTTCACTCTTTCCTCATTCCTTTACGTTTACCCCTTCCCTTCATTCTCCTCTCCTCTTTCACTCCTCTCATTTCACTCTGCCTTTACCCTCTCTTCTGAATCTTGTTTACTGTTCTTTTATTCCACTCTTTTCTTCCCTTATCTCACCCCACTCTCTGTCCCTTTTCTCTCTTCTTTCTCTTCCTCTCTCTGTTCCCTTCCCTCAGTTTCCTCCCCCACTTTCTCAGTCTTCATCTTTCCTTTTTTAATTCCCTCCTCACCTCCAAATCACCTTTAACCTCCACTCCCCTTCGACTTAACATAACGAATATGGGAAATTAGTCCTCGTGCATCAAAATATCGGGCCTACATAATACTTGGATTGGTCGTAAATGCATGTTAAAAATCTGTCAAGAATATCTGTCAAAATTACGATAAAGTGTAGAGCCTTAACACTTCCATCTTCCATGACCCTCATTAAAATAAAAATATCTGATGTAATGGAATGCTAGAATTATCCCGACCGAGAGAGAGTTCATAGAAACAGTGCTGACACCCTCGGGCTTTCTCTCTTTCTCTCTCTCTCTCAGGTGAACAAAATCGTCTAGCTTCAGATGTAACAGAATCTTTGAATTATCTTGATCACCGGAGGGTTAGTAATGGACACTACGATTTTGTAGTTACTGACGTCTCCCAACCTCTGTGTTTCTCTCTCACAACCCTCTGCTCTCCTAACGTATCCTTGAACCACTTTAATTAGAGTGCATTATTTTTTTTTTCTATTTAGGCCAGACCAACTCCTATCCCTTTCTTTCTCGTACGGTTTTCTTTCTCCCTGGCTCTCATTTCCCGCTATCCATCAAACCTTTCACCTACCCTTTCATTACATTCAGTCCCGTCCATCCAGCTCATTCATTCTCCTTCCATTCTGCCCATTTTCATCCTCATCCATCACACCCCTTTCCCTCCCCACCTATCTCATCGCCCCTAATTCATTACATATCTTCCTCCCCCTCCCCACCCCTCACTCCCTGCCTCCCCCAACTTCCCTCCTCATCGCTCCTTATATCCTACCTTTTTCCTCCTCATTCTTCCTACACTTTCCATCCCCTTCCTATACTTTGCTTACTTTAAACTGAACTAGAACTGCCAACTCTCCACCTTGAATACTGAACTGCAACAAGAAAATAGCACAAGGATATAGTACTGGTCAGGAAGTAGTGCTAAGGAAAGGATGCAGAGCCGTATTACTGTCCTTTTCTGATGTCATTCTTCTCACTTGTTATCTTTCCCTGACCCTTTCGGCTCCTCTACCTTTGCCTTTGACTCATAGGATGGTAATTAAGTAGTTACGTAGTTACAACCTTTCCTAAAACAGCCTCAAAACGAGATCTGGTGCTATCTGCTTTTCTTTGTACCTCTTTGTACTATCCTTTCTCCTTCACAATCGCTCTTCCCTCTTCCCTCACTGCAACCCATTTATGTTATCTGCCCCTCTTCATCTCTCTCTCTCTCTCTCTCTCTCTCTCTCTCTCTCTCTCTCTCTCTCTCTCTCTCTCTCTCTCTCTCTCTCTCTCTCTCTCCTTTAAATCTTCATCACCTTTCTCATTTACCCTCTACCTCATCTCCCGCAACCCTATTCATATAACTCTTCCTCTCTACTTCTCACTCCCTACCTTCCCCTCCTCATTTCCTCCTCTGCCACCATCTCCCTCCTCGCTCCTCCTCTTTTCTGTACCCCAACTCATTTTCCCCTCCTCAGCTCCCTTCCCCCTCCTAATTTTCCCTTTTCCCCAACCCCCCTCCTTGCACTTCCATCCTCCCACAGATCAGCCACACCTGGACTGTGCCAGCATCATGAACCTGCCAACTCTGCTCACTAAAGCTACCGTGCTGCCCCTTTGCTCACTCACACACACACACACTTACACACACACACACACACACACACACACACACACACACACACACACGTCAGCCCTCATGTCAGAGATGTGCATTAAAATATCACAACTTTTAACATTCAACTGAGTAATGTAAACAGGGGGATACAGACCATTTGGCTTAACAGTTATCAATGAAGGTTTAACATGCAACGCATCTTTAATTTACTCTGGGACTGATATGTAAAAAAATATCCGTCGAAATGGGATTTATAACTAGGGCTTGAAATATGTTAAATCCTTCACTACGGATTTTTTTTTTCGTTATAGTTCATTTACTTTAACCTGGCCCAAATTTTCATCATTTTGCAGCTTATTTCATGTGGTTCAGTGGAAGAAAAAAAGGGAATATTGTGCCTTTACATCCTTTTTGAAGTTCTCTGTGACTACCATCATATTCTTGTGTTGGTGTACTGTTATAACCTAGCATTCAAGATGGAGGGATGGCAATTTTAGGTCAAGTGTAAAGTGAAAAGACTATACCAGCAGGTGATTTTATTCAACTTAGGACAGCTGTCGCGAGGTGAAGGTGTTAATCAAGGTTATATCTAATTCCTCCACCCAGAAAAGTCTCTCCAAAGAATATGCAACACGTTAGGGAACAAACCGTGAAAGGCTAACAACGCTATTAATTTCCGTATATCTTATCAGAGATCTTGTCTTTGGTGCTTGACCTTTTCAGCCCCATGATGTATTTTAAGTTGTGTTCTTACCACATCTAGACTACCACATTAAATCTGGGAAAGACTTCTCATATTAAGGGGGTTATTTAATGTTATACCTAATGTCCCCAGTCTGAAAAATCTCTTCTTAGCTTAGCAAAATTGTCTGCATTACGTAAGAATAAATTAGAGAATATGTCATCGAAGTGCTGGTGTGAACAGAAGCTTTTCCTGCACGACATGAGCGACTATACTGCCATCTTCACGCGTCCTGTGTTGCCATTGCTAGGTGACAATTTGCTACCTTTATCAGCACTTAACCTTTACTAAAACAACTCGATTTGTTCACAGAATTCGAACAGATTAACTTGTAAAGGCAGAAGTCAATGACCTGCAGTCTTAAGCTTTCAAAACCAACAGTTCCCACGACATCGACAGGAATACTGTTTTATAAGACTGACTACTGCTCTCTTCCATGTTATATATATATCTCTGATATCGACGTATATTGCATAATTTATATGCAATGGAAGATTTACATGCCATGTGCAGAAATTAATTGGTGAGGAGGTGCCAGGGTTTAAACCCGTTCACTTCGACGATATTTGTTGTATATTTTATTTTTCTACCATCGAACGATTTGATTTAGTTTATAGTGAGATTTGTTGAGCGAGAGGGGTTACAGACACCCTTGAGCAGCCCCTTTAATAACAGGTGTCTCTCATAGGCCACCGTAAACAAAATCGTCTGGTACCAGCAAGAATTAAAAAGAGGGTATGTCCTTTGGCTGACGTTAAGCTAACGAGATTACGGCAAATGGCACTGAAACAGCAATGACACGTACACTAACTCTTGATCGGTGTTATTAGCCCCGTGCACGGTGCGGCCGATAGAGCAGCTGGGTAAGAGTCATTGGTGAGTGGCCGGGTCAGGTAGTGGCAGTTTGTTCTTTTATAGGGATGTTATGCTGGAGTGAATCTCATGTCCGGGAAATCATTTTTATCCCTCCAATATATTGCGAGTCCCGCCTGGCCCGTACCTCTTGCGGGGAATAGTCTCCTTTCCTCACACTCTCGCCGCTGCCTCTTCCTTGTCCTGTTTCTGTTCCATGCCCTCTGTACTCTGCCAACTTCCTTCCCCCTTCCCCCTCCCACCATCTTCCTTTCGTTGCCATTGCCCTTCTTATTACAGCATCTCTCTCTCTCCTCCTGCCTTTCTTGTCGCTGCTTCACTCCTAGACCTTGTCCTTCCCTGTCCTTGTCATCTTTATCATTCTCCCCTCCTTGTTACTGCCCTTCCCTGACCCTCTACCCCCTGTCCCTGCCCCCTCCTGGACTTATACTTCTCCCCTGCACCTGTTCCCTTCCAACCTACCCTTCCAGTCTTTACCCTTTCATTCTCCTGGCTCAACCCTTCTCCCCATTACAACTTTTCTCTGTGCAACGAGTCATCATCTTTCCTCTGACCTCCCCAGCCCCATCCCTCTCATTCCAGCCGTTTCTGTCTCTACCTCACCCTGCCCTCTTTTTCCTGTCCCTTCTGCTCTCCCTTCTGCAACATCTCTTTGCTCATTCTCCTGTTGCGACTGCTTCCCTCCTTGCCTCCTCTCACGATTCCTGGTCCTCTCTTTGCTGGTACTTATTTCCCTGCTCCTGAACCTCCCTGTCCCTCTCTCCCAGTCCGTGCCCCTTCCTTCCCAGTCCACACCCTAACTCCTTCAACCGTCTCTCCTCTCAGACTCTCCCATTCCCTGTACATCTCCCTGCCGCAACGAATCTCTTTTTCTAAACCCTTCCAGTAGCAGCTCCTTTCCTTGACCCTGCTTCTCCCCTTGCCACTATTACTCTCCTTGCCTCTGCCCCTCTCTGTCCTCACCCCCTGGCCCAGCACTCTGCCTCAATCAGCATGGTGTGGGCCGGGCCAGAGCCTCGCCCCTACCCCCATTCGTATGCAGATGACGCCTGATATAAAGCAAACCTCACGCCCCCTCACCCCCGCTCCCTCGCCTCACCCGGCCCGCCCCACCTACCCTAATCTACCCAACTTTCATCTCCTCTAACCCCTATATCACTCACTTACTCACTCTCAATTCACGTATATTAATCAGCTTTGCATTAAATACTTTATCAACCTTACCTGACCTAACCTATCCCCATACCCATCCATTTCATCACACCTCACCTATCTTTCTACCCCTAACTCACTCATTCACCCACTCACTCCCCTTTCACGCACTTTAATCAACAGTGGCTTAGCCCTTTCACGTACCTACCTTACCCTCACATACCTAATTTATGCAGGCTTCCTATCCTCTCACCTCGCCATCCATCACTCACTCACTCTACATCCACTCGCCATTCAATCGCCTTTTAACGCTCTTTGCCCTGTTTCTTTTTTCTTCGGTTCTCACATCCAGATTTTCGACTTGATTTCCCTTTCCTTACCGTTATATATATCTATCGAATCGTACTGTATTTTTTATCAACCCTCTTACTTTTGTGTTGTCTTTTATATTATTTCTTTATATCACAAGGCGATTTTACTCAGAGGAAGCTTGCCAGACTGCAGGGATATACAGCCTACCTTAAGCCTCCACTACAAGAGGACTAATACAAAGCTGGATAAAATCGTCTGTTGGCTGAACTAATAACGTCTGTTAATGGCAAAAATAGAGAAAAAAAATCACAGCAGCGAGGGGGTCAGAAAAAAAAAATCAAAGTAAAATGAAAAAAAAAATGTGGCAGGAAGCAAGAATTTAAGGGAGCAGGTTAAGAACGGCATAACAAAATACACGGAAGAAAATACAACAGGCACAGGCAGTTGCGACACAAAGTAGAGGGCTTTTGGGGGCAGAGAAATATGTAGCAGGTTATATGGCTTGAGTCAGGCTACGTGGCAAAGATGGAGGTAAAGTGTGTTAAACCCCTTCAATCCAGTGTCGTATATATATTTTTAAATTATTGTCACGTTAACTTCACGAGATTCTGTTCGTCTTTTTGGGAGACCTCAGGCTGTGAAGGGGTTAATGAAGGCTATATCTAACTCCTCTAGTTCAAAAAGCCCAAGATTAATAAAATCGTCTGGTGGAAGCAAGTGGAAAATGGAAAAAAGACGTTCTCGGTTGAAGGGATAATATCATCTCAAACTCAATCTCAGTTTCAACCTCTCTCTCTCTCATAATTACCGCTTGTAGTTAATGTCTAGTAATTCATCGTTATTTATTACTGCGCAACAATTCTCTCTCTTTCTCTCTCTCTCTCATGTACCATATTCGTACCCAGTCTCTTGTGTCCTATCCCAGCTCTTATTCTGCTCTTTTCCCCTCTTTATACATATGCAGTTCCCAAACCTATCCTCACCTAATTCCGCGCCGACTCCTCTGTTTTGTTGCCTTGTCTTGCATTTCCATATCTACGCCAACCCAACCCAAACCCACCCACACCTACTCAAACAATACCTTTGCTTGTCCTCTTGGGGCGTAAATTTGTGGGCCTTAATTTCCTGATTTTTTGTAACTATCATTGTTCGTCTTCCCCTGCCCTGCCCTGTCCTGCCCTGCCCTGCTGTATCCTTCTCAACTCCGACTCGACCCATATTCAGTCGTCTCTTCCTCAAGCTCTGACCTTTTCTGCCCTGCTCTGCCTTATCTCACACATCCCAGCCAAGATGAAAATGGAAGTATGGGCAGACGTGATCAGAAAGCGGGCGAAAGGAAGGTGAAGCGGGGTTAGAAGAGGGGAAGGAGAGGCGTGGAAGTGGGATGGAGGAGGGCCAGAAGTGGGCTGTTGAGGCTTTAAGAGGGATGGATTTTTAGGGTAACCAAGAAGCCAGACTATAGCAGGGAGGAAAAAAAATAATAGGAGAGGAGGCCATTGTTCCCTCCTCTTGTCCTTTCTCTCCACACTTCTCTTCCACTTCCTTCCTTCCTTCTTTCCTTCCTCGCCGTTTTCTCTCTCCACTTCCTTCTTTTAAATTTACGTTCCATTTCCCTTCTTGACTCCTCTTCTCCCTCTTTTCTGTTAATGCATCGGATTTTCGTACCTTGCGTTCCTTTGCATACAATTTATTATACTCTCCTCTATCCCCTCTGTCTTATCAATAACTCTTCTGTCTCTTCAACTCTCTCTCTCTCTCTCTCTCTCTCTCTCTCTCTCTCTCTCTCTCTCACACCTGGTTCTTGCTCCACCTGGTTTAATCTCCTCTTTCTTAGCCTCACCTCTAAACTATGCATTTCTTTACCTCCTCCAGGTGTTTCCGTGTTCGTTCTTCTGGGAAAACGTCTTTAGCCCCTCTCCTATCTTTCTTCTCTCTCTCCCTCTCTCTCTCTCTCCTCACCTTCATCCTTCTCTCCTTCCTTTGTAGTTTTCTCTTCAATGCCCACCCTTCTCACTGCCCTCTTGCCACGTGCCTTTACCCTCACTCCCTCCCTCTCTGTTCTCTCCTTGCCAGTCTCCCTCTCTCCTTACCTGACACCCTCCCTCTCTCTCTCCCTGTTCTCTCTACCTCTCTCCTCCTCTGTTCCCTCCTTAATACTCCACCTTTTCCCTCCCTTTCTCTCTCTCTCCTCGCCCGCCTCCCTTCGCCATTACTTCTCTAACAATACCCATCCCTACCCTCTCACTCCTGCCTTCCCGCAACCCGATTCTAAATATCCTCTCATCTTCTCCTTTTCCTCCTCCTCCTCCTTCGCCTCCTCTTCCTCCTCCTTCTCCTCTTCCTCCTCCTCCTTCTCCTCTTCCTTCGCCTCCTCTTCCTCCTCCTCCTCCTTTTCCTCCTCCTCCATTTCTTACCGTCTCCCTACCTCATTACACCGCCAAAGAAAGTCAATGTGTGGGCTATTAAGGTTCTTGCCCGCCCCGCCAGTGTCATGTCCGATACACCTTGCTTCCCTCCGCACTGAACCAATGGGAAGTTGTTGCTCTGTAAATCGAACCGGTAAAAACTCACTTGATTATATCCCCCACGTTTATGGCTATTGATTGTAGATATAACTTCTGAAATTAGGTGAGTTTTTAGAGTATTGGCAAAATCGGATGTTGGCAAAAAGGGAATTATTATTTTTTCAGGGCGATCCTTATTATAATGCTTCCATTTCACTCCAACGGGCGATTACTCGTGTATTTCAGGGACGGAGCATTCTGGGTTATCAATGTCTGTCCCAGAGCGTATATTCATTTAATTCCCCCACTGTCACGCCCACGCCCACACCAGCAGACTGAGCCGTCTCCGCAACACACAAAATACCACCAGTTGAGTTTCTAGCGGACCGCTACTTATGGACGACTGTGTTGCGATTAAATCTGTTATTTTACTCTTTACAGGAGAAAACACCACTTCAATATTCCTGCTTTCCCTTCCGTATATCTTTCTTTTTACTTCCGCTCTCTTCTTCTTTCTCCTTTACTTCTCACTTTAATTCATGAAGTCTTATTGCTCAATACCTCTTTTTCAAACCTGCAATGTATTCTTATTTAAGGTGATTTTTCTTCCAAACATCCACTTTTCCGTTCCCAATCTCTCTGTTCCCTTGTTTTTCCTCTGTCCCACCTAACTTCTTCCATTCTGTCTAAATCTCCCTCCCCTTCTTTTCTTCCTGCATTTTCTCTTGCCTTTTTCTTTAGGTCTCACTTCTCATATTGTGCCGCCCTTTCTTTCCAATTCACTGCTCCATTTCAAGTCTTATCCTCTTCCTTTCCCATCCCTTCCCTTCCCTTTTCACCTCCCCATTTCTCTGCCTCTCTCCTTGTCATTTTCACTGCCTTACCTCCATCCTTTGAGTCACATTTCCCCTGCTCTATCCCGTAATCTTTCCTGTCCTTTCTCTTCATCTTCCTCTGTTTCACTCTTTCCTCCTCACCTGTCTCATCCCCCCTTTCCGTCCCTTCCTTTTCCCCTTCTTATTCACCTTTCCCCTCCCTCTTCTGGTTCCATCCTTCCCACCATTCCCCTAATTTTCCACACCCTCTTTCCCTTTGTTCCCTCCTCCCTTTAAGTCTTCCCTCTCTTCTTGCCTTCCTCATTACTTCTTTCCTTCCCGTACCCCCATTTCATCCCTTTCCCCTGTTCTCCTTCTTCATCTGTCATCTCCGCCTCTTCTCCTTCCTCTGCCTTACTCTTTTCCCTCACCTGTTTTAACCCATTCTCATGAACCTACATCCCCTCTCCTCTTCCCTCACTCCTTCCTTGTTTTGCCCTACCTCCGCCCATTCCCCCCCTCCCCTCCTCCTTCCCCTGCCGTCCCCCACCCCCTATGTACCGTGACCAATAATCAATACTCGGTTTAGTCGCTTAAAAAAAAAATACAGCGAAGTGCAACATTTTAAGAACCTATCTCCGGTGCCACCCTCACCCCGGCCCCCACTCCTCCATTCCCACCTCGCCAAGCAACCACATTCCCTCCCACCTCTCCCCGTGTTTCTGGTCCCTCCTCACCTCCCACTCCACCTCGCCCCATCCCTTCCACCTCCCGTCTCTACCCCTGTCCTGTTCCAATACCTATTCTATCTTTAACTTTTTCACTAGCAGGGGGTCTCTTAAGCCGTAATTAACTGCCTGTCGGTAGAAAAATTAAGAACGGGGTCATCGTTCCTCAGGGCTTCACCTACTCCACTCCCTACTCCCTCCTTCATTCGCCCACCCCCCCCTCTTTTTTTTTTCCTGTTCTTCCCTCATCATCTTTTCCTGTCCCACTCTGCCATCTTTCCCTTGTCTCGGTGTTTCCTTCCTTGTCTTTCCTCTCTCTACCTCAACTCTTTCTTAGGTTGCAAATGAGATAGGGATGCTGCTGTTGTTGCTGCTGCAGAAGTCTTTCCACCCCACTCAATACTTCCCTCACCCACAACTCCCTACCCATTCTATAATCTTTTTCCTGCTTCACGTTTTCCCACCTCTGTCTTTCCCTATTCCCCCTCTCCTTTCTCATAACCCATCATTCCACTCTGTCATTCACTATCATCCCATTCCAGCCCTCGAATCTCAGTTCCTCCTAACTCCGTCCTTGACCTCCTAATCTGCACCCTTTTTCATCCTCGCACTTTCCACCCTCACCTCCACTCCTGACCCCCAGCCACCCACAGACCAGTTCAGACCATTCTGTTTTTCTAAGAGATTTTGTCTTACTCCACCCTGACATCCCACACTCCCGCTACACCCTCGCTTTCTTCCCCCGCACCTTCGACGTCCCCCCACGACACCTTTGAACACACTCTCTCCTCTTTCGCTCCCCACACCCACGTCTTTTCTCTCACACACTCTACTACACTTTAAAAAAATTTCCTCCTTTCCACCTTCATCCTCACGATCCCACTCCACCCTCGCTCTCTCCCCTCGTCACTCCACCCTCGACGTCCCTTCCTCAACCACACCCTTTCCCTTCCCACCTACACCTCTCTCCTCCCACAAACTCCACACGGCCCCTACTTCTCCCTCACACACGACCTCCAAGTTTTCTGTTTTCTTCCAATTTCCTTACAACTTCCTCCGTGTCATTCTTCATGGATTATTTTTCATTCCTCTCGCCCCTTTTTCCACCTCCCTCATCTCCTCCTCCTCCTCTTCCAGTGATGTGTTCCATTTATCATCTATTTCTCTTTCCTTTTTTTCCTTTCCCAAGTTTCTTTTTCTTCTGTTAATTTCCTTACAATTTCCTCACTGTCATTATTTTTTTTGGCATTTTTCGTCCCCTCTCCCCCTCTTCCACTTCCCCCTCCCTCTCCGTTCCCACTCACTCTGGACACCATCTGTATTTTCTCCATCCCCTCCCAGATTTCCTACTCTCTGATACAGGCAGCCCCAGTAATAGGCTAGGAATGTGTTCTTGTATATATTTTTTTTCTCTTTATAACTAGGGATTACTGGCGAATCACCTGTATATGAACAAATTAAACTATCCTCCTCCATGTCAAGCCGTATTTTTATCATTCTTGCTGCCGGCAGATAATTTCAGTCAGCTTTGATAAGAGAATACGAACTGAAGGAGTTTGGTAATATTCTTCAACAGCTTCACGCACAAGGTCTCACCAAAGCTAAAAAAAAATAAGCGCCTGGTGGAAGGAAGAACGTGAAAGATGTTATCGTGGAGAACAGCTTCACTAATACTCGTACTTTGTTATCCTTCCATTCATCCACTTTTTCCTTTGTTCCTGCCCGTCCCTGACTACCGCACCAACCAGTGTTCATATTTTACCATTTCCCTGCGTTGTCATTCTTCATAAATTCCTCCTCCTCCTCTCTCTCTCTCTCATCCTCCACTATCCAGTCGGTGAAAGCTCATCCATCTTCTATCCTGTTGTTCCTGTATCTCCTCCCAAACATCCTGCTGGCTAATACTGTCTACTCAAACCTCCACCAGTCCACCTCCCCTTCGATTCATGGCACCCCCTCCCCACTATCCGATAAAAACAATGGTCTTCATCTTCTGTCTTCTTATATTTTCGTCATCTCTTCCCAAATCTCTAACCACCCAATCTTAATTCTCTTTCCACCCGCCCTCCCCCTCTTTTTCTAGGTCCTGCTCGCCTCTTACTACCCGGCCAATAAATGTTCTTCATCCGCCGCCATTTCCTCTCCATCCCGGTGCCAAACTTTCCTCCATCCCGACCCATTTCCACTCCATCCCGCCACCGGAGCCGCCGGGGATCCACACTACTTACAGGGAGTTTGTGTCAGGCCGGGAGATGACCTGAAATGACCCACCGTCTGACCTCGCTTTCCCTCGACTTATTTTCCTCGATTTTTTTTCTTGACCCCTAAAGTTTGCTTTGGTCAGATTAGCTTTGGTTAGACTGGGATGAAAATTAATCGATCCTGAACATATAAAGTCGATAACGATGGGAAAATTTTGTCTAGTCCATATTAGTAATGATGATTATCGCATGGGTGGACAGAAACTCGTATGCACGTTAACTGCTGTGTAGAAAAAAAATAATAATAACCCTCATAACCTGTGTATTTTATTATCACTAGCTACGGTCAATTTCATTCATCAGAAACACACCCACATAATATGAGGTTGGAAAACATATAATTACGCTTTCACTGCCACTGTGAAGTTTAGGTATTTCATTCTGATAATCTACTAACGATTTTTGTTCATCGCAGAGAAACCTTACCTAGTTAAAGGGTTGACTGACGAATTTCATGGATAACGTATGTTCCAATATAACTGGGGTACGTGGCCGGAGCATATGGCCGGTTCAGGGAAGAAGGACACTCCTGCCCTGCATAGTTATGGGTCTCACCTCTGGGCAAGGTGTAGCACCCGGCAGCCCGCAAAAAGGTAGTAGGTGGATGGCTACCACCGTCCCGGTAGTTAATGCTATGGAAGTGACGTGGGACCAACGCCCATGTAGCTGGCTTCCCAGGCGGAAAATTCCATCACATTTGCCAATTAGTCCAAGCCAGGAATGTGACGGCTACCTCACCTTCACCTTCACCTTTTATATCTCCCCTTCTACCACCTTCTCACGACCATTTCCTCGTAAGGTCGCCTCATAACCTCACCTCAACCTCAGCTACACAACATCAACTGGACCTCACTCTCAGGGGTTCACCTCAGCCTCAACATGAGAACCTCCACTCAACGTCACTCACAGAACGTCACGGAAACCTCCTCTTACCCTCAGCCCCAGTCACAGAACTTCACAACCTCACCATCACCCTCACAACCTCATCTTCACAACCTCACCCTCATAACCTGACCCTTAGAACCTCACCTACAGATCCTGACTCTCAGAACCTGATCCTCGGAACCTCACCCTCAGATCTTTACCCTTAAACCTTACCCTCATAACCTCACCCTCAGAACCTCGCCCTCGCAATATTCTTCCCACCTCACCCTCAGAACTTCACTCTCACAACCTCAGCCTCCACCTCGGCCTCGGACGTGGGCCAGTAAGATGAAGGGCGCCTCATTCACTTAAATCTCGGCTGACTTTTATGAGACTGAAAAAAGCCTAGCCCTGTGAAGGAGTGTGAGAGACGATGTGATTGTGAGCTGATAAGGAGGTGGTTGTACGGTGATTGTGAGGGAGGTGGTGATTGTGAGGTGAAAATTTTAGAGGTGTTTGCGAGCTAATTAGAAGGTGATGTGTAAGGTGGCAGTGAGGGTGAACGTGATTCTGAGGTGACTGTAAGCTGATTAGGTGATTGTAGGGTGACAGTGAGGGAAGTGGTGATTGTGAGGTGATTGTGGGCTGATATGGAGATATTTATAAAGTGGTATGAGGGATGAGGTGATTGTAGGATGGGTTTGAGAGAGGCTGCTAGGGAGGTGGTGTTTGTGAGATGATTGTGAGCTGATTGTGAGGTGATAGTGAGGCGATTGTAAAAGATTAGGAGACTCGAGTGGTCGTGAGGGAAGGGGTGATTGTGAGATTATTATGAGCGGGTGAGGTGAGAGTGAGGTGAAAGATAACTGCCCAAGGAATATCTCACCCAGATCCGAAGCTAAAAAAAAGGGGAGGGCATCAGAGTGAACAGTGTGTGGAAGAAAGCAAGGACCTGGGGAATATCCATCAGGCCTCCACCACTGAATGAAAATCTTATAATGTTTTGTCTAAAGAATTTCGCACTCCATTTCAGCAAACAAGACGACTTTATTTGAGAGAAACCCGCTGCAGCCAAGGGGTTAAGGACCAATAAGGGGAACATATTCTCGCTGGACCAACAAGCTCTCTGGCACTTTTTCCTTTCCAGTATATTTTTTGTTTGGCGTAGTCGTGAAAAATAAATTCCCTAACACCATCTGAAAGCAGTATACACCCGATGAAATTTTGCTAAACTCTGCAATAGTAAACAAGGGCTGAAATTTCGCCTCACTGGTTTGGAATCACAAAATTGTAAAAGTGTTCATGGCAGGAACTGGTACATTAATATTCTTGCCTGTAGCAAACTCTGATTGCATTAAAAATATATACATTTTAATATGAGAGAAACCTATACTGTAATATGCAAAATTAAACACTATGCAAGAAATGCTGGGAAGCATCTTAAGTTGACGAAAAATCGACTGAAAGCAGCAGGTGCGGTAAAGAAACAAATTATTCTACAAGAGGAAAAAATCTGGGATAATAATTACCGGGGAAAATCAGGTCACAGAAAACAACAACAACAACAAAAACACATAGCATAAATATTCTAGAAGAGGACAAATAGGCAAAAAAATATATATAAAAAGTAGGCTATGAGTCACAAGGAAATGAAGCGAGGGAATTTTGAGGGGAGAGATAGTAAGGAATGAGGACGGTGGAATGAAGCGAGAGTGGGCGAGAAAAGAGGGGACGGGTGAGTGAGTGTGGGGAATGAGGGTAGATGTGAGCCTTTATGCCAGATTAGGCCTGAGGAATAAGGTGAGAGTGGTGGTGATGGAGGAGGGGTGGTGATGGAGTGGTGGTGGTGGTGATGGAGAAGGGGTACTGATGGAGTGATGGTGATGGAGTGATGGTGATGGAGTATGTTTCTGGAGGGTAGGGGCAGGTATGGACTGGTGTGATGGAGAAGTTAAACAGATATGGTGGCAAAGGACGGGTGGTGATGGGGATAATGAATGTATGGTTTGTGGAGAGGAGACAGTAGGCAGAGAATGAGGGGTAGATGGTGGTTTTATGCTATCCTAGGTGTGAAAAATGAAGACGTGAGAATGGCGGTGATGAAACAGGGATGGTGATGTAGTAGAGGTGACAGAAATGGAGTCTGACGGTGAAGGGAAGAGGGTAAGTAGGTAAGGAATGCTGTGGTGAAGATAGCTAGATGTGGTGAGAGAGGAAGGGTGGTGGTGAAGGAAAGGGAGTGTAAGAGGATATTGTGTTGTGGAGAAAGAAGCCAAGCAGGGTATGGTGATTGTGTGGTTGTCGTGTTTATGATGGAGGAGTGGCGGTAATGGTGATGGAGAGTGCAGTGATGGAGAGGAGGGAACAGGTAGGACATGCTATGAGGGTAGAAGCTAGATCGATATGGTGAGCGAATGGTCATCGTGATAAAACAGAATCGATAAAATGAAGTGCCTGTGATAGAAGTGGAGATGTATGTGGAGGGGAGACAGCTGGGAGGGAAAGGTATGGTGAAGGGGAGAAGCTGTCCCTGAAGAAGTGTTGTAGTGATGATGAAGTGGCTGAGAAGTATGGAATTTTAATGGAGTAGAGCTGTGATAGTGACAGAGAAGGAACATATTTAAATGGAGTGGTGGTGATGGGGTATAAAGTACAGGCTGCAGTGGAGAGGGGGGAGGAGGTAGAGAATGTGTGGTGGAGGGAGAAACTGGGTAGGTATGGTGGGTGAGTAGCTGGTAGGTGTCATGCTAAGTGTTGTGGTGGAGAGAGAGAGAGTAAATTAAATGCCTCATACTCGTACAGTAGTAGAAAAGATACAATCATCATCATCATCCCCGATCTGTTTCCCTCTAATAAACAGCGGCGATAAGCAGATGGTAAACATAGAATGACGGTAAAAACAGAGAAGCAGAAAGACTGTACGAAATATAACATAAAACGGATATAATATCAAGGTCAGAGTAATGAAGAAGTACATAAGAACTACACAGACTGGTGGATATAGAGACGCACCTGTCCTACCCCCTCATACACCTGTCCTGCCCCCTCATACACCGGTCCTACCCCCTCATACACCTGTCCTACCCTTATACAACTGTTCAACCCGATAATACACCTGTCCAACCCTCATACACCTGCTCTACTCCCTCATACACCGACCCTATCCCCTCATACACCTATCCTTTCTACTCAAACACCTGTCCTGCCCTCCCTTACACACATGTTCTGCCCCTCATGCAACTGTTCTGTCCTTCCCCCCTCCCACATTGTCCTGGTTTCACTTGCCCTGGATAAACACACACATAAATTCTCCTCAATTACACACACACACACACACACACACACACACACACACACACACACACA
>JAGKTI010016139.1:0-18783 GCA_018397915.1 Birgus latro
ATGTGTTTTAGGCATAGGTGGGGTGAACATTGTCATTTTGGGGTACAGTTTACTAAGCTTGATTTTTTCCAGACTTACATTTGATGATTTTCAGATTGTATTTGTTGGTTTTATTGAGTTATTTACAGGTGTTAGGCTTAGGTTAGCTTCTTTCACAGCTGTTAGGCCATTTAGACTGGCTTTACACTTGTTCTTGGGCTTGTTTGGGTGGGTTGTGGACTTGGTTGGGGGGAACCCAAGGCTGAAAAACGCATCCCGTGTTAAATCTACCCAGCTGTACCATACCCCGCCTAATGATAGGTGAGGTAAATATTGTCATGTTGGGGATATAACGAGCTAGGCTAATTGGCACCAGACCCTTGATATGAAAGCCAATAGATCGTTAAAGCTAAACACCGTGCTGTTCGGTAATTTTCCCCCAGGCGTTGTGGCTTTTACAAAACAAGTATCGTTAAATATAGGGAGCATCGTTTGGCCGTACACTCACACACAGTAACATACAGCTGGATCCAGATGGCTCTTTTATCAATCAGTGCTCCATTTGCTGTGTTTTTATTCATACGTTTTAGTAAGTAATGGTGCTGCAAAGAAAGGCTGCAGTTAGGCCTTGGAAAAATTATTGTTCGTTTGTGTGTGTGTGTATAGGGACTCCACACTGGTCTGTTGATATATTTAGCAGTGTATGGGTTAAATGCTGTGCCCCCCAAATGAGATGGAGGACAGTCGCAACTCTTGAGCCGTAGTTACTCTAGTATTGTTCATTTTATCCCTCATTATTTGATACATACAGTAAACCCTCGTTAACTCGTGATAATTGGGTTCCAGCCCTGTACGAGTTAGAGTTAGCATTTTTACACATTATACAATACAGTACAGTAAGACCTCACTATAACGGACTAATTGGCGCCCAAACCATACCGAAAAATGCGCAATTCCGATAAAAGCGACATCCGGACTTCCCCCTGGTAATGCGGACTTTTTCCGATATATTGGACATTAGTCTGAATCACACCAACGGTTTTTAAACTGTTTTGACTACCATTGCAGTACTGTACTGTGTTATACCTTCACTACATTAATCCAGTGAAGTAATATATATAATAATACTGTACTGTACACTGATAAACCTTATTGTGGTAAATACAGCTGAAGTGGTCAGGCAATCCAGACTGCTTCTGGCTTTATCAGACTTTTTCAAATATATAGGAATTTAGTCCGGTAGCTCCTCGAGTCTGATAAAGGTGAATTCCGGTCTGTTGAAGTCCGTTATGTCGAGGTTTTACTGTACATTGGGAAAAAAATAAAAAAAATTAAAAACTAATTGACCCTAACCTTGTTTTGGTACTGTAGGGAAGTATTCGTGCTTGGAGGAGGCCTTTGGCAGGGTGAAGAGGTGGACTGGGGGGCTCTAGGTCACTTTTCTGAACACTTTTCTAATAACACTTAACACTTTGAGCACTGAGACTACACACACTTAGATGACTATAGTGTTCTATACCTGTAAAGACCATTGCAGTACTGTATCACTGAGAACCTACAGAAATTACTGTATTTCTACTTAAACTTACAGTACTGTACACTTACACTGCTTTATTCACTGTCACTGTCAGCACTGTACACTTACACACTACAGACTGTCACACTTACACACTAATCACTGTCACTGTCACTCTGGAAAATGTCTTCAGTAAGTCTGAGGAAACAAGGCAGTCCAGAATGCTGCCTGAAGACCAACTGCTGTACGATGGCTGGGGCTGTTTTTTTTCTGTTTGAGAGCCATCTGCTGCGTCTTTATCACAACAGCCCTCACGTCTCTCACCGCTGGATAAAAGTTTTCAAAACCACTGTATTGCACCATACATTCTATAGCCTTGTCCAGGAAATAACGAAAGCTTATAACTGGGTGCCTCTTGTTCTTGATCACTACCTTCTTCCCTGTCTTCCCCTTGATCTCCCCCTCCCTCTCCCCCAGTTCCGTCCTGTACTGGGACACTGGGCGCAGATGGATTATGCCAAGTGAAGGTGAAATAGGTATAGACAGTGGCATTCCCAGGCAATATGGGGTCAGCGATTAGCCAAAAAAGGGTGGGGTGGGCAGTAACCAGCAAAAGAAGAAAGCATCACTTGCGAACCAGTCTATAATGTCCTCCTCAGTGACGTCACGCTCGCCACTACCATGGGCTGTCTTCACAAAGTCCTCTGTGTTGAATCCCGTGAAGTCCACCTCCACATCAGTCCCCTTCAGGAGTTTATTCCGTGCATTGGACAGAGTGGAGGCATCCAGTTCCTTCCAGGCCTCAGCCCAGTTGAACAGTGCATTTCTCAAGTTATACTTCTTGAAATTTTCTAGTGACCGAGCCCCCATTGTATCCTCCTCATGGTCCTGTTCAGTGTCAAGCACAACCAGGCACTCCCCCAGCTGCGTGTTGTGGTAGTGAGGCTTGGTGGCCTCGATCACTCCCTGGTCCATAGGCTGAATGAGGGAGCTGGTGTTTGGGGGCATGAACAGCACCTTAATCCTTCCCCCATGGGCCACCAATTCCCCTGCGTTGGGATGTGCCGGTTCATTATCGAGGAGGAAAACAGTTTTATTTCCTCAGCTGGAATGCCCATTTTTATGTGAAATTTCATGACAGCAGGAACGAAGTGTTTGTGGAACTGCTCCACGAAAAACTCCCTTGTGAACCAGGCAGTTTTGTTGTGCTTATAGATAACCGGGAGTTTGTCTGTGATCTTGGCAATGGCCCTCAGCTTCCTCGACTTGCCTGCCACCATCGGCTTCAACCTGTGAGTGCCGTTGGCATTAGCACAGCATGGCACGGAGATGCGGTCCTTTGCCATCTTGCGACCAGGGATGTGACCTTCCTTCTTGTTGGCCTGGGTGTTGGAAGGCATGGCTTTCCAAAAGAGGCCTGTCTCGTCGGTGTTGTACACCTGCGAGAGGAGGCGGCCTGATGAAGTGATGGTCTCGTGCAAGGCTTTAGGAATGGCTGCACAGCATCCTCGTCAGCACTGGCACTTTCCCCCATCACTTTATGGTCTGCAAGGCAATGGCGGCTCCTGAACCTGTAGAGCCACCCAGGAATGGCACAGAAATCTTGCACCTGAAGGTGCTTGGCCAACCTTGATGCGGCGTTCTGGAAGTCCACACCGTGAACAGGCACACCAGCGGCACGCTCCTGCTTGTACCATTTGTACACAGCATCGTCCAGGGTCAGGTGTTTGGCAGGGCGCATCCTTTTCCTAGTAGTCCTTGGCTCACCATAGGTGTCCTGAGAAAGGGCAAAAGCATGAATCTTGTCCTTGTTCCTGCTGATGTCGTAGAATGTGCTGAGCTTTATATCAAACTCAGCACAAATTGAACGAGCGAAGCGCCAGCATCGCATCGAGCCAACACCTTCAGCTTCTCCTGCAGGGTAAGGCTTTTCAGCTTAATGCCCTTCCTCCCAGAATGGTACAGAGGGTCTCTTGCTACCCTCAGAAGACATGATGGCAGGGTATGTAGGTCTTTGAGCTCAATAAAGAAGGTGTAACGCAATCAAAACTAGCAAGCAGAGAGAGATGCATCGCAATCGAAGGCTGCCAGCAAACTGAGTGTTGCTGTTGCGTGGGTGCGAGTTAGGTGTTTGTTTACAAGCCTAACTCGCACTTTTCTCGTGAATAAACGGGTTAACACGAACTACTCTCTCCAAAGCGCGTTATGACTTGGAGGCTCTTGCATCATGACTATAGCTTTATCCTCATTACCTTGTGTTTCCACGAATGAATGGAAATTTCTGTGTTGTTTTTTCCCCCCCCCCCCCACATGATAGCCCCTACGAGTTATCCCAAATTACAAAGTATTGAAGTACGAATTAATGAGGGTTGACGGTATTAGCACAAGATGATATATTTAGCAACTTGTAGTTAAGCGTTGATAAATTTAGCAACAAATGGGATAAATACTGTTTCTCTTCCAGATAATGTGGAGGGCAGTCGTAAATCCTCAGTCACAGTTATTTGTGTTTTATTTACTTTATTTGGCTATTTAGCATCATGTGGGTTAGATGTTGGTAAATTTAGGTACTTTCTTTCTCTCTTTCATTCTGGTGTATGAGGCTCCACTCCACCAACATGTGGTGCTGTGCAGAGGTTGTATGTAGGGTGAGAAGTGCTTGTAAGTGTGATTGTTGTGTTGGAGTGGCTTTGGATGTGTGTGTAGTCTGTGAACCAAGTGTAATCATCCTGCACAAGCTGACTGGGTGCAAGCTTACTTTATAGTATGTGACACTGCTTCAACCACAGCACCCCTTATGTCTGCCAAAGCAGTACTTGGCTGGAAGAATGCTCCCAAAGTTTATCACCCTTAAATACTGACTCCTGTGTCTCTCTCTCAGGTGATGCAGAGGACAGTCGCAACTCCTCAGTCGTAGATATTCGTGTTTTATTTATTTTTTTCATATATTTAGCAACTTTTGGGTTGACTGTTGATAAATTTAGCAACTTATGGTTAAAAACTGACCCTTGTGTCTCCCTCAGATGATGCGGAGGACAGTCGCAACTTAGCAGTCACAGTTATTCATGTTTTATTTATTTTGTTTGTATATTTAGCAACTTATTCGTATATTTAGCAACTTTTGGGTTAGATGATAAATTTAGCAACTTATGGTTAAATACTGACTCCTGTGTCTCTCTAAGATGATGCGGAGGACAGTCGCAACTCCTCACTCGACTCCGGACTCCTACACCCAGACCTCGCGTGGAGAGAGTCAAGGTACGCAAACTTTCCCGTCTCTCTCTCTCTCTCTGACGTAGCTCCCTCTGGACTCGCAGTTGCCTTGCAGTGTTGCCAACTGGAATCCATCACCCCCTCTCAGTCCTGTGGGAGAGTTTTAATGGCTCTTGTGTTGGTATCACTGTCTTTTATTTGGGTCATGGTGCTGGTTTAAGGTTTTATTGCTCCTGATTCTCTCTCTCTCTCTCTCTCTCTCTCTCTCTCTCTCTTTCTCTTTCTCTCTCTCTCTCTCTCTCTCTCTTCAAATATAACAAAAATCATCTCTAGCCAGCAAGAACAGATTCCCAAAAGACCTCAGTATTTATAAAGGGTAAATTTCTAGTATTTTGAAATGGTTTTAATTAGTCCGTAAGAGATCGTAAGACTGGGGGGGGGTTGGTGCTGCTAGATTTGCTTTTAAAAGTTGCTAGAATGCTGCTAGATGCTGAAATATTATGAGAATTCCTTAAAATTGTCCCAAAACTGACTGTCTGTTGGTAAATCTTGGTCACATGTCGCTATAAAGTGCGTTACATTTAGCAGAGTCTGTTGAAGATCACCTGCAGACTCGGGAAATTAATCTAGAACGCATCAGTGCTAGAATTTGAGTGTTGATAAAATAACCAAGAGTGTATTAATGCTACGATTTAAGTGCTGTAAACTTATTTGGAATATATTTACACAAGAATTTAAGTATTGGTAGACTAAACAGGGGGTATTAATGCTGGAATTTAAGCTGTGGTAAAATATCTATCTATTGCCAGACGCCTCATAAGGGGTGGCCACAGACAAATCGCCTCCATGTCGCCCTGTCCCCTGCCATTTCATTGCCCTACTCCCAGCTAATTTTGAATTTAAATGTTCTGAAGTGAGCACATCTAGCAGCTCAACTTGCAACTCTTAGCAGCTCAAGTTGCAACTCTTAGCAGCTCAGTTGGCAATGCTGGTCACCTCTCTCTTGACTCATTTTTAAATAAGAATGAAATAGACTTGTTTTCATCGATTCTGTTGTATATACTATTTCTCTTGCATTTACGTAGGGTCCTGAGTGTGTTGTGTTGACCTTGTAGGATTTCACATATTTTAGACTGTTACCAATGCACCATCTCACTCTCGTAGGATATCTGTGTATATAGTATCTCTGAATATCTTTATGTATATAGTTTTATCTCTTATATCTTTATGTATATAGCATTATCTCTTGTATCGTCACCTTTCTCAGGGATCAACACTTCTTGTATAAGCGCTTGGACTCATTCTAAGCGCCTGGAATGCTTGACATAGTGTTGGGTTTCAGTAGCATTTATAACCTAGTGAATCTGTGTAGAGTAGAAGTTGGTGCACTCTCCCCTTCCTCACCTGTACTGGGTCATGCAGCACACGGTTCTTTTTCACTGGTCACTCTCACACGTTGCTCTCAATTTACTCCAATCTCCGGGAATGGTTAGCTTTAGGGAATGGAGCACCCAGGCTCGACAGGGCAAAGAGCAGTGCGATGTGAAGCATATTTACAATCAATTCTTCCTGTTGTATTCTCTTTTCTCGCCTAAAGTTTCCATCCCCGCACCTTGAATGATGGGTTATAATTGATAGACACTACACCAGGCCCATAGGTAGAGGGGGCGGGTCGAGAAAGACACACACACACACACACACACACACACACACACACACACACACACACACACACACACACACACACACCACCTGCCTAATGGTTCACTCTCATGGTCTGTTTTTTTTATATCACTTCAAAAAGAACCACTCTCCATTGTTCAGAAATTTTGTGTTGCTTATCATCATCCAGACCTCCTTTCCCACCCTTAGCATTGTCCAGACAGCCCAAGTTTGGCCAATCCAATGGGCCACACTTCCATTCACTCACCATTCAAGCCCCCGGAATCCCAGCTCTATCGGATACGCCAAAAACATTCACCACGTTCTGCAGCTTCACATAAACGTATCCGATAGAGTTAATCCGGACGCTGTCACATTAAAAAGGGGTGACCAATCCAATGGGCCACGCTTCCATTCACTCACCATTCAAGCCTCCAGAATCCCAGCTCTATCGGATACGCCAAAAACATTCACCACGTTCTGTAGCTTCACATAAACGTATCCGATAGAGTTAATCCGGACGCTGTCACATTAAAAAGGGGTGACCAATCCAATGGGCCATGCTTCCATTCACTCACCATTCAAGCCTCCGGAATCCCAGCTCTATCGGATACGCCAAAAACATTCACCGTATTCTGTAGCTTCACATAAACGTATCCGATAGAGTCAGTCTGGATGCTGTCTCGTTAAAAGGGATGTTATACAAGTCCAGATTTAGCAGAAAAGACCCCCCCCCCCCCCCCTCAAAAAGCCTGGATATGGGCCTGCACACTATGATGCTAGTCACAAAGAAGTGCAGTGGAAAGGACGTAGAGTGGTATCATCGTCGCTTTCTGCCACGGAGGAATTTGGGCCTAATTATGAAGAGTAAATGTGAACCCAGTGGACTGCAGGCTGAAGTTACCCATCTGCAGTCCACCATCGTCCTTTTAGGGGATAGGGAGGGAGTTGAGGGAAATTTTTAGGGAGGGAGTTGAGGGAAATTTATATAACCCAACACACAATCCACCTAGTTATCCATGAAGGTTGTGTTGCCCCATGAGGAGTGTAGGAGGCCGGGGCTAGGCAAGTTGGTGCTGACATTTAAGATGAGAGTGACCACCCTCACTCATCCCTGAGTGGCATTACGTGAGCAATAAACCCCAGCCATCCCTTGGATATAAACCTTCACCGGCTCAATCCAGTGAGTGCTCCCACCTACCACTTACGTTTAAAAAAATGCTAATAATTTTTCCTTAAACTGTGAGGTTGTGGTGGAGTTGCCTTCATGTGGTGGAATCAGTACAAGGGTGGCTTAACTGGCTGGTCACACACACACATACACACACACACACACACACACACACACACACACACACACACACATGGGGGCAGCAAATCCCTACACAGTGTATGTACTGTTCTGTATCCTTACCTGTGGTTGGTAGGTCTAACACACACACACACACACACACACACTTTCAAATCCTGCAGAGCAATTCGAACGACGAGAAAATTGATTGTTAATGTCTCAATCGTACCGTGGAAGTTTGAATGTTTGTGCGAAAATTTATGAGCCCTTTTGCTGCATTATACACACATATAGAGATAGTGTATAATGTAAGCATACACTACTCCATATGTGGATGTATGAAATGTATATCTTGTGCAATGAAGATGTAGGGACTGAATTCTTTGTGGCTTTGACGGTATGCTCTCTCTCAGTGATTTATTGAATTTATTTTACTCTATTGTATGTTATTCACGGATTGCCCCTTTGTGGAGCCAAGACTGTATTTAGTGGGTGTGATTGCAAGAAGTTGGGGTTTATATGTAGCTTGCCGTGAGTGTGGGCAAGTCATCAGCTATTTGTGATATTTTATGCTGCTCTCAGGTCCCCCATATGGTTTATTAGGTACCACATGTGCACACTTGCTCACAGGGGGGGATTCGCGGTTGTACAGGCATATACGGCTGGGTGCACCAAACATTCGCATATTTTCCACATTCACGGGGGTCTGTGTCCCGAAACCCCCGCGAATGTGTAGGGCCTGGTGTACACAATGCAACACTTACACTTACAAGCATCTCTCACCCTACATACAGTCTCTGCGGAGCACCACATGTTGGTGGAGTGGCGATACAGATACACACACACACGCACACAGACATGCACAGACACAGACAGATACACACAGATACACCAGAAAGAAAGACAAAAAGAATTGACTTAGTTTGAATCAATAACATGAACAAGGAGGCGCTGACGATTTCAACTCACTTCAGCCCCTGGGATTACCGACCCTAGTCCTCAAAGATGACCTGCACCTAACCTACGCAAGCCTCTTTTGCCACAGTGACTAGGGCTGATAAAACTACTAGGGCTGATAAAACTACTAGGGCTGATAAAACTACTAGGGCTGATAAAACTGCTAGGGCTGATAAAACTGCTAGGGCTGATAAAACTTAACCAACAGCAGCAGCAGCAACATCCAAGAAAACATTACGGTAAAATGCGGAAAATAAATCACTAAGGAAGAGGCATTAAGAACTCTGAAAAGCCACACAGAAAGCGATCCTTAGTCGGTGAATGACTGCATGAAGACAGGCAAAGTTTGAATTGCATCTGCTTGATATTACTGCACGACATGAATTATTATTATTATTATTTTTATTATTATTATTATTATTATTATTATTATTTTTAATCATTATATCACAGCATGGGAAAGGCAGAGTTTGAGGTTTAGATTATAAGAGTGTCCCACAAGATTATAGTTATTTTTATTTTTACTTTATTTTTACCGTGCATATCCTGGTTTAACGATGTAATGGTTAGATAAAACCTCATCATTAGGCGGGGTATCTTATATCGGGGTACAGTACTTTTAACGTGTGCTTAAATCGGGGTACTTTTAAACCTGTAATGTTAACCTAAGCCTTACACGTGTAAATAACCCACTCCAATCAACAAATAAAATCTGAAAATCATAAGTAGGAGGTTAGAAGATATCAAACACGTCTCATCACTGCTTGTATGTCCATGTCCGGTCCTGGTCTGACGTCATCCTTACTATCCCCCCCTGAGGCTAGAGGACGTGTGGTGCTCCCTAACACTCACTCATCCTCAAAGCCCTCAAACCCCATCTCTAAGGGAGGGTTAGAGGGGTGGGAAGCCTGGCGAGGTCGGGTGATCGTAGTGGTCAACTGATGCACTTGCTCAGGCGGTGACAATGTGGTGCGATGCGATGAGGCAGGCGGTGACGATGGAGTGCAATGCGATGAGGCAGGCGGTGGCGTTGGGGTGCGATGCGATGACCGGTGAGGTGGCGAGGGAGACCACTGTGGTGACTGATGAGGTAGCGATGGAGTCAGATGCGGTGGCTCACATTGTGGCGAGGGAAACAGAGACATTGGCTGAAGTGGTGAGGGTGATGGAGGCCGGGGAGAGGAAGGCAGCGATGGAGTGGCGGAGTGCCTTAGCGGAGATGCAGGTGACACGGGAGACGGGGATCAGCTGGGGGTGGGGTCCAGCACTAGGGGCCGAGCACATCCTCGGTGGGAAGAGACCCTGGGTGTTTCTCTGCTGGTTGAGGGCTGGGGAGATGCTTTGCTGGGTGACAGCTGGGGAGATGCTTTGCTGGTTGAGGGCTGGGGAGATGCTTTTCTGGTTGAGGGCTGGGGAGATTCTTTGCTGGTTGAGGGCTGGGGAGATGCTTTGTGGGTTGCTGGCATGGTGGGGTCCTGTTTGAAGAAGGCAGTGAGCATAGTCTGCCTGCCTGCCCTCTCGTCCTCCAGCATTGCCCTGTACACCTTCATCTCCTCCAGCCCGTAAGCTGTGTCCCTGCATCGTCCTGGGAGAGGGTCGTGTGTGCGCATCAGTGCAGTGATCTCGTCCACCTTGGTCAGCATCTCCCTCAGTGTTGTTATACTGAGGGCTGGCACTTCAGGGACAACCTCCTCCTCTTGTCCCTTCCGGATACGCCTGCTGAATCTCCATATTGAGGAGCTTCTCGTTGCTGAGCTCCTCTCCGTGGCTTTCGAGAACCTCCTCCACGTCAGCCTTGTCGACCTTCCCGAAGTCTGCCTTATGCGATAATTCCACTGTGTCCTGCCACACACGCTGCACCGGTGGAGCTTCCATGCCCTCGGGGAAGCCGGTGTAGGATGGACGCACTCTGGCCACAGCTTCCGCCACACACCGTTCATGGTGGCCTGGCTAACTTCACGCCACGCTGCAGCGATGTTCTGTGTGGCGTGGCGTATATTGCAGGCCTTCCAGAACGGCTGCACTGTTGTGAAGGTGACAGGCTTTGAAAGTAGCATCACCCCTTGGCCCATGGGTTGCAACAATGATGTGGCGTTGGTGGGCAGGAACACCACTTCAGTTTTGCTTGCCCATTCCTTCATTGTGGGAGGGTGGCTGGGTGCGTTGTCTACCACCGTGAGAAATCTGTTCAGCAAATTCTCCCACGAGGCAGACCTCTTGAGGATACGAGAGAGGTACGAGTGGAAATATGATGAACATAAAGTCAGCCAAGCCTTCGTGTTAGACTTCCAAATCACCGCAAGGTTTTCTTTAACGTCCCCCCCAAGAGCCCTGGGGTTCTTGAAGTGATAGACAAGGAGCAGCTTCAACTTGAGGTAAGTAACCCGGTCCTTCGAGGCCTTGAACCCTGGCGTAGGCTTTTCCTCTGTTGCAGGGAATGACATGGAGGACACTTTCTTCCAAAAGAGCCCAGTCTCGTCAAAATTCTAGACCTGCCGTGCACTGTAGCCATCCTCCACGATGTTTTGTTTCAACATGTTAGGAAACGCTGCCGCCGCCGCCGTATCTGCCCTCTCCACCCCGCCGTACATCTTCACGTGGTGCAGATTAGCGCGCCTCCTGGACTGGCCAAACCACCCATGGCTCACCTTGAAGGTCTCGCTAGCATCAAGATCCCGCCTCACCTTGATTTCCAGCCATAGTGAGAGAGCCTTGGTGCAGATGATTGCCTGACTTATGGGTGCCTTCTGCCTGTTTCAGTCCTCCACCCACCCACATGCACAGCCTCCACTCCAGCTCCTCTGTCACAGGCTCTCTGGCGGGTGATACAGGAGGTGGATAAGGTTGCAGCCTCCCCAGCAGCAGTCGTAATGGCCTCCCCCTTCTTGGTGATGGTGGAGACAGTTGACCGGGCCAGGTGGAGAGCCGAGGCAATAGTAAACACACCTTAGCCTTTTTCATGGCACTTAAGAATATCTAGCTTGACTTCCAGAGAGACAGTTTTATGCACACGATCACCAGCACCACCACCCCGATGAGCCTTCACCAGCATCACCACGTGCAGCACCCTTACCAGATGTGATCACACTTATATAGGCCAAAAATCACACAAAATCACACTCCACACACGATTTGTATCACTGCTCTACTCACGGCACTGTTCGTACTCAGTTACAATGCACTGTGATAGCGGCTTTTGTAACGTTCGTGATACAGCACAGTGCGTAGTGGGCGAGGGTAAGACAGTTCCTCACTCTGAGATGGCCGGTGCGAGAACAACGATATGGGTGAGCGATGGCTGTGGGGCCTGCGCCAGTGTTTCTGCGCCTCCTGGGAGGTTGGCGGGCTCATTTGGCCGCAGGAACGTTTGTGATTCAAAATTTCAGCCTGTGGACGCGACATCAGAGGGCCCATCGTTAAACCGGGGTTTGGCCATTGTCCAACAGGGTGTGGTGGTATTTGTACCACCATCACTAAGCCGGGGTATTGTATATCATGTTTGTAAACACAATGGTCTCCCCTTATCCACAGAACCACTATCCACCGTTTCAGTTGCCTGTGGTCATCCGTGGTCAGAAAACATAAAATGGAAAATTCCAGAAATAAACATGTTTTAAATTGTGCGTTGTTCTGAGTTGCGTGATGAAATCTTGCGTTGTCCCGCTCCGTCCTGCCCAGGATGTGAATCGTCCCTTTGTCCAGTGTATCCACGCTGTACAGTACTGTTATTTTATCAGCTGCACAGGGACAGTGAACTCCTCAGCACACCTGGCCTAACCCCACCCAGGGCAAGGTGTGGTGCTCAACTCAGTCACCACACACTGCACCGCCAGCCACCTGTTGCTACACAACAGTTTTGTTTGTAATTTACCAAAATATTTCATTGATGATGATTATTGTATTTACAAATTTTGTTTTAGCAAATTCTAACACAGTAATTTTGTTATTAACTTGAAAATAAAGCAGTGCATGAATTACAAAGACGTCTGTGAACAACACTGTCTCTGGCTGGTGATGCGCTTGTGTGGTTACCATAGCAACCCCCCACACCTCACCACACGTCATGAGGGTGTGGCAGTCCACCACAATATGCTGGATGTCACAGTGCAGAAGCCTTTCATTCCATTATTAAATACAAAGACGTTTACTACTCATAACAGCTGTGCAGTCCTTTACTATGAATGGAAACAAAAATAACTGAAGGAATGGTAGGTTCATTATTTTACAAACGTACAAAGTAAGTAACTTAGTATCCACCTCAGTTATCAGATTGGCTGTCACGGTATCGCAGTGCCTGTGTTTGAGTAACCTTTATTTTACTTAATAACCAGCAGGGCTACCTGGCATTGCCGGGGCCACAGGCGAATGCTCTTATCGTATTTGTTCTAGGTCAGTCTCTCTTTCCACTCCAGAAGGACCATGTACCTCTTATGCTTTTGAAGAGCGATTATAAGAGGTCCAGCAACTATCTGTTTCAGCTTTTGCAGACTAACGCACAGTATTTGTGTG
This sequence comes from Birgus latro, assembly GCA_018397915.1. Lineage (NCBI taxonomy): Eukaryota > Metazoa > Arthropoda > Malacostraca > Decapoda > Coenobitidae > Birgus > Birgus latro. The sequence continues at coordinate 13,128 of JAGKTI010016139.1, forward strand.
CACTTGTTTACTATTTTCCAGTGACCTCAAATGACCTCCAACCAGTGACCTCAAATGACCTCAGAGGTCAGCCTCATATAGCCAATGTCCCAGCTGGTGGTTATGTGAGCCTCCATGCCAAAAATTGGGCTGCTGCGTCCAGTTATTCGAGTATGTATTTCTGGTGACCTCAAATGACCTCGGACATCAACCTCACGTAGCCTATGTCTGAACTGGAGGTCATGTGAGTCTCCAAGCCAAAACTTGGGCTGTAGGAGTGTAATAGCCAAAAGGAAACCTCACAAATTACTCACTGGTCTGGCTGGGATTTGAACTCAGTCCATCACGCTTCATATTCACACTAGGGTGGTCCTTATTTTTGAAGTTGTAGGTTTGTTATGAGACCCCACACCTTTGTTCCTCTTGGCACAAAAACTCTCTGTGTAAAATGTCAGTCTTATAGTGTAGTATTTACTGGTGCCCCAAAGACCCAGAAGTTCACCCGCCTTGCCACCTGGGCTGAATACCCTGCCAGCATACCTGGGTCCCCCTTACAGTGTATTTGCCCCTTGCTGGAGGGGATGTCATGGGAACCGATCCCCCATTCACTGTTGCCTAGTTTGAGAGGTCATGTTTGTCTTTTGAGTGTCTGGGAATCACTGACAATGAGCCTCTATGACCTGGAACAGTATTTGCCACTGCTCCTCATCTTTGGTGATGACAGGGAGCGCAGAGCTTCACACAGCAAACTGTTTGTGACTGTCAGTGACTTGAGGCATTGCTTGGCTTTCTTGTGGTCATCTCGTTCAACCCACTTGGATGGGTCGACAACCAGGAACCCATTGGAGGAGCCAAGGAAAAACGGAAGGCCGCAAGTGGTGCTCGTTACGAAAGCAGGGAGGTTCTTCACTCGAATGACAGCCACAGACAGCTCCAGAGTCTCTTCTCAGGCTCATCACCCTCCTTGTTCTCCAGAGCTGTGACCACGGCCGTCTTTGTTTCCAAGTCGAGGGACTTGTCGAAGAATGCCAGGCCAACCAGCTCCTCAGAGAGGTACCAGAGATGAAGACTGAAGGCCTTCGCAGCAGTGGACGAGAAGTTCAAGTCACCGTAGTCCAGGATGTCTTGAAGAAACTTGAAGTTCGTTCCGAGATGATGTGGCAACTGGTGCTATGAACCAGTATGGGATGTAAATCATGATGGCAAATATGACTAACCACTCGAGTGTGGCAAGCTCTTGCATATTGAGCTTTAACTGCCTACGAAAGAGTTAAATCTTGACTGAGCAGATGATTTTGTCCATCCAACAGGCAAGCCACGAGGAGGAACTCCACTAAGGACGATCACTGTGACCCTGATCAACTCCCACTAACCTTCCCGTGGCTGTTGTGTAGTGAGTTGAAGGTGGCAGAAGGTGATGACTGCATTGCAACAGGTAGGAAGGTAGATTGGTGAGCAGCTTCAAACAATAAGCTACAATGAAGGTCCACTCCTGCTTGAAATGCTTGAAGAGAGAGATGTCCGGCCCTAATGTGCTGATGCTAGTGCAGACTGTGAAGACTTTCTGGATGCAGATCTCACTGATGTGCTTCCTGTAGGGGACTATAGGCCCCAGAGTAAATTCCAGTGTTGCTAGCAGTTGTATTGAAGGTCATGTTCATCACCGGATCCACCAGGTGCCATTCTTGCAAGGTAGCAAAGATCACCCCCACCATGGCAGTTCCTGTTCCTGATTGCGGTGTGGGGACATTCAACAGCTTCACAATTCCCTCTACAGACACCAGGATGGGTAAATATTCAAATATTTCTTCGTCAGGTTCATCAGCAACCAACCTACTTTCCTAGTGAATAGTGAGGGGAACAACAGGCTTGATGGATGAGCACAGAGTTACTGCCTGTTTGCCACGGGCCGTGATTTGCCCCCCATGGATGCTCTGCCGGTTCAAAGCCATAATTAAAGGATCCTTGCCATACACAGATGCTGCAGCAGCTGAGATGTGGACAGCACTGTGGTTGCTGGACTTCCTGTGGTCCACAGCATTAGGCAACTCCAGAGTGATGACAGGTGCACGAGATCAGGGTCATTGTTGTTAGGGTGAGAATGCGATAGCTGATGTGGATGGTCTGGGAACGGGGTCTTTGTTTTCTTTGCTTTCTTCAGATGTCCTCCAACTCAACAGAAGCTTCCAATGCTGCCGCTCTTGTAGTTCCCAAACTTGGGAAGCCTCCTCTCTCTCATGCTTCTTCACTTCAGCATCAGACAGCTTCCAGTCAGTACTTACTTAGCATGATGCCTTGGCGGCCTTCCTTCCGTTAAGCCTTCAGAAACTCCTTGGCCTCTTCATTCCTCAGCAGCTTCACGGCATACATGTGTGCTAAGTCAAAGAGGTTCTTCAGCTTCAGTCTGAAGTCAGCTCACTTCCCTTCTTCCACCTCAGTCCTCCTGTCCTTCTTGTTGCTCAGGGAACGCCATTCCTCGTACAGATTTTCCTCTTTTGGGATCCTGTGTTTGCTCTGTGTCACTGGAAGTCTGGTACAGTGCCGGAATCCAACGACCTCAGAGTCCTTGATCATTGCAGCATCCAGTACGATCCTCTTTTCCTTCTGCAGAAAATGGAGCAGCTGCTGGGGGTCCTCACTGTTAGATGGCAACTTACCACTTGTAAGCTGGGTGGGGGCTGCCCATCCAACCAGATTTCGGTCATCTACCTGGTTTCCTCCCCCCCTTATATTTGTGGTGGTCGTCATCCTACTAGAAAGAAGGCTGTTTGTCAGCTGTAGCCGTTGCAATCAAACCTCAAGATCACCACCTGGAAAGATTTCTCAGATGAAAGACTATGTTATTTACCTTCGTAATGCACAAAACAACTGTTTGCCTACCAGTCCCGGCATCACCGTGTCTTCTCTCCTTCCTCCTCGTCACTTTCCCGTCATGACCACACCCTCTTGTGGATCGATGAGCAGTGTACACAAAAAATTTAAATGGGGGTGTTTTTGCATCAGTGGCACAATAGTATGGTGTGGCCTGTGAAGATTTCCCACATTCAGTTTTCACTATACACCAAAGGACCACCATAGCATGCACATTACCACTGAGCCAAAGAGAGGATCCACACTTTGCCTTTAAGTAATGTGGGGTTTTATACACCCCATTACATCACTCTTTTCTCCCCTTGGTGATTAATTTGGTCAGTTTTGAACACACATGGTAGCCTAGCATTGGAGGCCACCATTGGGGACACTGCCAGACACCTTAATCCCGTAAGGGGTGGCCACAAACAAATCACCTCCATGTCACCCTGTCCCCGCCATTTCACTGCCCTGCTCCTAGCCCACACCCCCCTTGCTCATNTTGGCCTCCCCCTCCCCCCCTCCATCTTACTCACATGCACTCTCCTTGTCAGTCTCTCAATTTGCAAACAGAATTAAGTTGATATTTATTCCTATTCTCCTGAAAGAAGGGAAAACAAATGCACAAACAGACACACATACACTGCTTTATTATTTAGATTGCAGTAAACGTTCAAATATCCATTGTAAATTAGCCAGCCCCCCACACTGGATATTACAGAAATCCCGGATATTACAGAAGTCCCGGATATTGCATCAGTAGCCCCAATCAGCCATCGCTTTGACATTGAGGTGGATAACGTGTCACAATCCGAAACTATTGCCACACAGTCCTAAGCTTTCCATTTCAGCCGTGTGTCTTAAAAGCTTTTCTACAATATTACCCTTGTGTAAAAGATAAAATTAAGTATAAACTACAGTATAGTACTCATACATTACATATAGTACAGTAATACAGTACATAATCATACTGTATTCATCTAGTGTTGGCATGGATGGAAGGTAGATATGTATAGATATGTCTTCACCATACAGTGGTCATAGCACTGGGGCACACAGCACTGAGACGTCACAAGGTTATTCACAATCGAGACATGACAGGCCACAGACTAAGCCACAGCTCTAGGGTCTTGCTATCTCCTAGGCCACAAGAGCTGAGTTCACAGATATGTCCTTACTTTACGAGGTCCACGGAAGAGCCTGAGAGAGTGATGGTGGGCCGCTGCTGTAATGCATTGTGGGTGGCTGCCGTGTCTTGCTGTGTTGTTGAGAGTGCCTGTGTGCCAATTGGGTCCCATGTCTGAGCCGGATGATACACCTTGCTGCTAGAAAATGCATAGTACCACTGATTGATTCCCGTTTCTTAGCCGGATGTTGTTTTAAAGAGCGCCAGATATTTCATTGGGCCAGATTTTATGTTGGTGAGTAATTGAGGACTTACTGTATATCCCTGAATTATAGTTGTAGCCCTTTATCACATAGCAAAGTCATACAGTGAGATCTGACTGTAACGCATTCAAAAAGTATCACGTTCAGAATGTACTGTACTGTATTTCCCGTATGATAAAGTTGCTACAAGTGCTAAGATGCACCCTGTAACATGCAAGGTATTTGGAGGGGGAAATCTCCCTACGTATCAACAAGTGGGTTGGTGGAGGGTTAGTGCGCCTCCCCGTAAAACAAATAACTCAGTCAAATGGCCACCCCTTACGGGATTATGGCGTCTGGCAATAGATAGATAGATAGGAAAAATTTGAGGATCTGATAGCTTACCATACCAGCAAGTCTAAGGCACTGACTCTGTGGTGTCATTTGTGTTTCTGTCACAGCAGGTTATCACATATTGGACCTGTTGTCAAATATTTGTGGTTATTATTAATTAGATGTACCTAGTTCAGCACAGTTTTATACCTGTTCACATCAGCAACAGTTCATAGTTGCCACTTCAAGGTGTGAACACACTGGTGATGGCATGGTGACATCCAGCTCCCGTCAGCAGTTTTTATGTTCAGTAGTTCAAACAAACCTTACAACCCACTTCCCTAACAGAATTCACTCAGTTCAGCCATCAGTCATTATTTAATATTTCTTTATTACACAATGCCAATATTTTAGTACACATTGCCAGTTTCCATTTTATAATACCATACAACCAGTCGCCAGTTACTATATTATTGTATATAAGATACCAGTAACAATCAGAACTGGGAAGTTAGCATGGAAGTGAAAAAGTTACTGCATTAGGGTATTGTGATACCAACTCTAACATATGGAAGCTTGGACCTTGTTGGAGGGACACAAGTCAAGAGTGAGAGCAGTGGAAATGAATTATCTGGGAGGAGTATGTGGAGTTACATGGAGAAACAGACTGACAAATGAGGAAGTGAAGGAGCATTGTGGTGTGGATGTGGAGTTACATGGAGAGACAGACTGACAAATGAGGAAGTGAAGGAGCATTGTGGTGTGGATGTGGAGTTACATGGAGAGACAGACTGACAAATGAGGAAGTGAAGCAGCATTGTGGTGTGGATGTGGAGTTACATGGAGAGACAGACTGACAAATGAGGAAGTGAAGGAGCATTGTGGTGTGGATGTGGAGTTACGTGGAGAGACAGACTGACAAATGAGGAAGTGAAGCAGCAGTGTGGTGTGGATGTGGAGTTACATGGAGAAACAGACTGACAAATGAGGAAGTGAAGGAGCATTGTGGTGTGGATGTGGAGTTACATGGAGAGACAGACTGACAAATGAGGAAGTGAAGGAGCGTTGTGGTGTGGATGTGGAGTTACATGGAGAGACAGACTGACAAATGAGGAAGTGAAGGAGC
>JAGKTI010016141.1:0-19706 GCA_018397915.1 Birgus latro
CTTTCTTTGCCTCTTTATCAAAAACAGATCATGCTTTTGCACTTCCATCTCGCTCCATACGGTCTTACCTATTAATAATATTCCACTCCTGCTATACATTAACTTGGAACAAGCCCAAATATGAATTTGATGACCATTTCCTATACATAGCATCAATTGAACAGGGGTCCAGGACTACAATTACACTTACACTAACTTAAACTACATTTACATTACACTTACACTAACTTATATTACACTTATACTAGCCTTAAAATTACAGCATTACACAGGGAGGTAGGTAGGTGGTTTTCTGATTTAGGTTAGGTTAGGTTAGGTTAGGGCCGAGAATATCTGGTGCAGTTGGTGAAACAGTGAACACCTTTACCATACCTAACTCTTTTTCTGGTAACAATGTATTTATTTGATGCTTTGTATCCCATATTTTAGTGCATAAGATGTGAGAAATGATGATTTTCATAGTGATTGCCACATCTGATCCTTATTTGCACTAAGCTGCCAACTTGTGAACACCCCTGCCTTACTCACCTGAAATTCATCATTTTTGGGTTAAAATTCGATTAATTCATGCTTTGTGCCAATTGTTTATGTGAATAGGGTCTTAAATAAGTGCTGTGCATGTCCAGTAGGGAGGTAGGTAGGTGGTTTTCTGACTTAGGTTAGGTTAGGTTAGGGTCAAGAATGTCCTGTGCAGTTGGTGAACAGTGAACACCTTTGCCATACCTAACTCTTTTTCTGGTAACAATTTATTTATTTGAAGCTTTGTATCCCATATTTTAGTGCGTAAGATGTGAGAAATTATCATTTTCATAGTGATTGCCATGTCCGATACTTATTTACACTAAGCTGCCAACTCATGAACATGTATGCCTTACTTACCTCAAAATCATCATTTTTGGGCTAAAATTCAATGATTTGATGCTTTGTGTACATTATTTAATGCATATGGTGTGATAAAGGGTGATTTTCATAGTGATTTCCATGTCTGATACTTGCTGGCAAGTTGTGAGCACCTTTGCCTTACTCACCTCTGAATCATCATTTTTTTGGTTAAAATTCAGTTATTTCATGCTTAGTGTGCATTATATATATGAAAGGGGACTTAAATAAGTGCTATGCATGTCCAGTAGGGAGGTAGGTAGGTGGTTTTCTGATTTAGGTTAGGTTAGGTTAGGGTCATGAATGATCAGTGCTGGAGCTTCAGGGCCACTATCCTGACAAGACCACTGTCCGGACATGCCTTTGGCTCTATTACGTGGGATAGTGGAGGGATTATTGTATATTCATTTCTTGCCTGTTTATAGTTGTTATATGCCCTCTCACTATTGTTTCTTCTGTATCTATTCCACAAGAAGTCTCTTTTTTCTTTTGATTTTTTACATTATTAAACCATTTGTTTATTTTCATTTCGGTTTCTTTGTACTGAAAGATGTAATTTTGGACTCCTATTTCATAAAGTTTACAGAATTTTCTATATATAACATTTAAATCTTGTCCTCTAAGCTCTCTTTCCCAATCTATTTCTAAGAAGTATTACTTTAGGTCATGATAATTGCCCTTTTTGTAGTTAAGGCTCTTTTTGTAACTTTCATTACTGTTAACTATGTCATATGCAGTCCTGAAGTTGCAATTTAATACTGCATGGTCGCTTTTGCCGAATGGAGGGTGATACATAATACTGTCAATATCATTTTCTTGCCTAGTAAATATAAGATCTAGTGCTGATGGTACATCAGGTCTTCTTTTTCTGGTGCTTTCTTTTACATGTTGCATTAGGAAAAACTCCTGCACAAGGTCCAGGAGCTTTTGGTCCCAACAGCCTTCCTGGCTTTTTATTTCTAGAGTATTCCAATTCATATTTGTGTTGATATCTCCAGATAGTATAATTCTTTCTGATTTCTCCTCCATTCTATGTAGTAATGCTCTCAACCTTTGAATTGTACTCTGCCTGTTCTTCATATTCGCCTTTTTCCCAAACGTTTGATTTAGGTGCCACAGTTAATTTCCCTTCAGATGTACTAATTTCTACTGCAATCATTTCTGCTGGTGAGGGTATATCTAGTTCTGTTTCTTTGACTTGCAGATTTTTTTTTTGTTAATATTACAATTCCTCCTTTTTTTAAGCATTCGTGTTTTCCACATAATTTTTGTAGCTTTGCATCGCTTCATTCACCTGGGTTATCTTCTCCTCAATATCACTGCTATTATCTGTCAGAGTGGTAACATGCCTGATTGTCTCTGTATCATTTCTGAACTCTTCCATAATACTCTCATGGTTGACAATTGTGCTTGCCATTTCACTAATCTTCCTTCTGAGTGTACCAGCCTCAACTAAAAGCTTATCTATTGTTGTGTCTTTCCTGTTAGCTTCCTTTACTAATTTTTCATTTTCCTCCTTCATGTGCAACTGCTTTTTTTATTTCATCCATTTCACTCTGAAATGCCTTCTCTAATCTGTTCACTCATTCAACCAATTCCGGGTAGAAATCGTCATCCTGGTTTCTGCCATTGTCCCTTTTCTTAACTCCGTCCATATTTACTTTACTAAACATGGCGCTCATCTTGTGGTAATATGAGAAGAAGGTATTCACAGTTTACATTCCTGCATGCCATAGCCAAAACACTAAACAGCTGATTCACTTGTTTGGTGCATCTACACTATTTGTTGTGTTCTATTTTTGGAACAACACTTTTTACTTAAACTTTCTCTTTTACATTAGGACAATATTTAATTGGACCTAGTACAGAGCTTGACTCATATAAAGATACTTTTTAGTTATGGGCCATTTGGAACCGATATGACTTGGCAGCGGTGTCAGGGGAAATTTATGTTTTCATCCTGGCGTGAGGTCGCCAGATGTCAGGGGAAATTTAAGTATTTCAAAAGGATAATGATATTGTATAACTCGGTATACAATGTATAGCTATGTGTGCTAAGAATGACGATTGAGTCATTTACTGAGAGAGAATAGACTTGTGAAATCGAGCAGCGGTTTCACTTTATGCTGGCTCACTTCGCCAATTCTCTAGAGTCGAGAATTTATAGACTTTCTCAACGGTACACAGCGGAGACTAGACGCTCAGTTAGGCTGTAATATTGTACCGTTGGCCTCTAAGAAAGTTAGTTTCTCCCCTTAACAATAAAAAATGATAATAATAAAGATAAACAGGATCTTGGCTGAGCCAAACTCCTAGCTAGCACAATGGATTTAAGGATTAATGCCAAAAGCTGGCCTAAGTACCAGTCGTGATTTAATACAAAGAGTTGTGCTAACGTGGAGTAGCAAAACTATATTAAATAAGTGGGAAAATTAAACACGACTGTTACATTTAACAAAGCTTAAGAAAACGAACTGTAAATTTATTAAATGCAAGCAAATAAATTTACGTTACAGGGCTCCAATTCAAATCAAAGGAAGGGAATGCACTCACTCACTCAGATAAACAGCTAAATATCTCAAAAAGCTTAAGCCTAGGAAAAACAAGAAAATACTAATCGGTATGGATGAAACGGAGCTGCTGCGATGATCACCAAAGTGGGTGGGAGCTGCGGCACACACGCCAACACAAGCTGAAATCTGAAATCGCTAAGAAATCACTAAAGCCTTAGAGGCGTACCGCATCGCGCCGTGTCTACAGACAGACTGAGGTCCGATTTGAATATTTAGCGTGGCGAGCGCGGGAAGATGGCGCAACAAGCGTATAACGGTTCAGGGCCGAACCGACAATTCAAAATTTATTGCTCAATGTCACGATCTACTTAACATAACGTTACGATGTAGAAAATTCGTGACATTACGCCCCTGAAAAAATTCAAATTTTACACTAGTAAAATTTGACATTATATACAATATATATATATGCATCCTAGCTCAGTCACACAAGATTCACACTGTGGTGTGTATACTTTCCTGTTACGGGAGGAAAACAGTGTCGCTTGTGAGCATAAAAACCTCGTATTTACGTTAAGGAAAGCAAGCTTGAGGGAAAAACTCCGAGACGACAGTGGAAAATCCTGTACTCAGGTCAACTGAGCGAAAATTCGCTACATTTACATTGACAACTAATTGTTATGTAGCGTGGTGTATGTGATACACGGTGTAGGTGTGACAGTTGTAGTGTAATTGTACCTACGTGTAAGCAATAATAATAATACATGTTAATGCAATAATAAAGGCGACGAGGGCAGAGAAGTGCCAGAGTGCAGCAGACAATCAATGGTCCTGGACATCTTCTTCACCCAACGACTGTACCTGTGGGAAGAGTCAAGGTGGAGTATCAATAGTGTCAATAATAGGATTTGCACTATATTACAATTTCATCCACCCAGCAATCAATCCACACACAAAAGAAAGTACTCATTGGCTGAAAGTCAGTTAACTGCAAATTTCGTACGTATGTCGCCATTATTTCCTTAATAGTTGCCTTTTTTAACCTACACTTATGCCTAATAAAGGGCTCGTCGTCGGTGCCCTCGGCTGGGATCGCACCACGAGTACCCGCCTGTCATCAGTGTCCTAAGTTGGTTCACCGTGACTGGACACTTATAGCTATACTTATCATTATGAAGGGCTTGTCACCTTGACTGCCCGTTTGTCCTCGGTGTCCTCGGTTGGGTTCACTGTGGCTGCACACTTATAATTATACTTATCATTACAAAGGGCTTGTCACCTCAACTGCCCGTTTGTCATCGGTGTCCTCGGTTGGGTTCACTGTGACTGCACACTTATAATTAGTAAAGGTAGTCGAGAATCCCTATACAACTTTGGCAGGTCACATTTTAACACCCTGCATGGGTGTGAACACTCATGTGGCTTCTGTGTAATCTCCGGGAATGCTCAGGAAGGCCCACAGCTCGAGACACACCACAAGGTAGTTCAAACTCAGCCTCAGATTGCCTCTGCGGGGTCTCGGACTTCCCCCCTTAACCTACCTTAATCTACGGTGCACTTATAAGCTACAGTACATATGTATGTACAGACCCCAGACATATTATGTCCTGTGGGGCCAACAAGCGAGACGTGAGGTCTTAGCAGCATAGTACTGACTGGGAACCAAGCTAGTTCTTGGATTGCTCAAATCTCTTAGAACAGCACAGTCTTAGGGAACCCAGTGTACAACAGACACCCACATTACCACTGCCCTCTCTCACACGACTCAGAGATTATGGGCGTGGATTCAAAAGGTGCGGGAAGGAAACTTTCCTGAATGGTGGTACGTCGACACACATTACAGGAGTGCACAAAACTATCCATTTCCTGTCCCATTCCTGGCCAGAAAAAGTCAGTACGGATACGGCCTTGGGTTTTCTTTTTGCCCATATGACCTCCTGATGCTAAACAATGACCCCATTCTAATACTGCTTGGCGGTAGTTTGTGGGAACGACAAACTGCAGTCGAACCTCGCCCTCGGGTGTTCGTGACTCACGGTAGAGCCGTCCTTGTTTACGAAGGAACCTGGCTCGTCCACCCCGTGAATACTTGGTCACTTTACCCTTTTGTTTCTTCCGCACAACAGCAAGGGTCGGGTCAGTCTCTTGCTCTTGGACAACATCTTGACTACAAATCAGATCTTGCGGCAATGCAATAGCCACTGGGGCAACACAATTTGGAGCCGTGGCCATGGCTCGTGTTACTGCAGCCGAAGTCTGAGTAGTAACATCTGTGGTGCAACTATACTTGGCACCTGGTATATTGCCTATAATGAGGTCAAACAAAGGTTCTTGCATGACAACTGCAACTGTTGAACCTGTGTAAAAGGGAGATGCTACCTGGATACATGCCTCAGGGAACAATCTCACTGATCCATCAATAAGCTGAGCTTGGATCTGTCTGCCTGTATATTCTTCAGGACAAACAAGACTCTGCCTGACAGTACAACCTGAGGAATCATTGTCTCTCAGTACATTAACAGAAACACCTCCCACAAACCCTGGCTGAACAAGGAAGGCACTGTTACCTGTGGGAGGGCCTGTGGAGGAAGCGGCCAGCCATTGATAAGGCTGCATGGGACACATCTCTTCAAATCTGACAAGAGTATTTGCCTTAGGGATCGTACCCAAACTAGATGCATGAGGAGCTGTACTCACCATCTGGGGAGCAGGAGCACTGACGGCCTGTGGAGGAGAGTTCACCGTCTCAGGGGGACTAGTGAACTGTGAAGGAGGAGCTGTGCTGGTGGGGACGGCACCATCGTGCGCTTGTAGAGGAATGAAGGCTGCTGCGTTTGCCTCCTGCCTCCGATACGCTGGGGCTGGTGTCAAAAAGGGTTCTGGTGTCGAAAAGGTTTGTCCCAGTTGGTGATTGCGTGGCTGATACTGCTGCTGGTTAGGGTACTTCTGCTGGTTAGGGTACTTGTTGTACCTCTTCCAGTCAGGTTTCTGAGTATTCTGCCCCTGGTCCTTCTGCGGTTTGCCTGGACCATGACCATTACTTGAGAATGGCCTTGATGCTGGGGTTCAGTCTGAGATTGTTTCCCAGACTTAGCAGTATCTTTCTTATTCCATGGCTGTTGCCTGCGAGTTTGGTACCCGTACGCAGTAAAGAAAGCATCAGCCTTCTCTGCCATTTCGGATGCGTCCTTCACTTTGGACATCTTGAGCTGGGCCATGAGCTCAGCAGGCCACGACTTTTCCAGCTGTGTGCGCAGCACGAGGTCGATCATTCCCTCTCGTGTGCTGGGAGTCTCGTCCTTCTCCATCCATTTGCCTAAATATGCCGTGAGACGGTCAAGGAGCTGAACAGCTGTCTCCTTTTCCTGGAGACGCGCCTTCATGAACTGATTTCTAGCATGATCAACCGTAAGACCGTACGCTTTGATGAGTGCGGTCTTCACCATCTCATACGTGAGATTATCTCCGCGAATTCTGTGGAGAATGTCGAGGGCAGGGCCCTCAAACAGGCTAAGGAACTGAAGCCGCTTAGCTGCCTCATCCAGACCATACAGGTTTGCCATGTCTTCGAAACGAGCTATAAATGGCCCGATTCGCTCGCCTTCCTTGTAAGAGGGAAGCTTGAGACGTGGAGTTGCTAGAAAAGGTGCTGGGAGAGCAGTAGGGGAGTTTGGATTGGCTGCACCCGGTGTGCCTGAGGCCAATGAGTCTCGCTTTAGCTTTAGGACTTCCAACTCGTGTTCACGTTCTCTCTCTCTCGTTCCTCGCGCTCGGCACACTCCTGTTCTTCACGTGCTTCGCGTTCAGCACGCTCATGTTCACGTGCTTTGTCTCGCTCTCGTTCCTCGTACTCACGTAGTTCTTTCTCATGCTCACGCTGAATTTTCCGCTCTTCATGGGTGGCATTTTCACGTTGCTGCTCGTAATTGAAGCGCGATAGGACATAATCTCGAATTTCCTAGGGGTTAGTAAGCCCCATATCCTTAGCTTCTTGCACGAATGCACTGTATTCCATCGTGCTTAGTTTGAGACTGAGTGACAACTGAGACTGATAAGTAAAAGTGAGTAAGTGATTCGGTAATAATTTCAGGCTAGGAGTTTATCCTGGAATGAGGTCGCCAGATGTCAGGGGAAATTTATGCTTTCATCCTGGCGAGGTCGCCAGATGTCAGGGGAAATTTAAGTATTTCAAAAGGATAATGATATTGTATAACTCGGTATACAATGTATAGCTATGTGTGCTAAGAATGACTATCGAGTCATATACTGAGAGAGAATAGACTTGTGAAATCGAGCAGCGGTTTCACTTTATGCTGGCTCACTTCGCCAATTCTCTAGAGTCGAGAATTTATAGACTTTCTCAACGGTACACAGCGGAGACTAGACGCTCAATTAGGCTGTAATATTGTACCGGTGGCCTCTAAGAAAGTTAGTTTCTCCCCTTAACAGTCAAAAATGATAATAATAAAGATAAACAGGATCTTGGCTGAGCCAAACTCCTAGCTAGCACAACGGATTTAAGGATTAATGCCAAAAGCTGGCCTAAGTACCATTCGTGATTTAATACAAAGAGCTGTGCTAACGTGGAGTAGCAAAACTATATTAAATAAGTGGGAAAATTAAACACGACTGTTACATTTAACAAAGCTCAAGGAAACGAACTGTAAATTTATTAAATGCAAGCAAATAAATTTACGTTACAGGGCTCCAATTCAAATCAAAGGAAGGGAATGCACTCACTCACTCAGACAAACAGCTAAATATCTCAAAAAGCTTAAGCCTAGGAAAAACAAGAAAATACTAATCAGTATGGATGAAACGGAGCTGCTGCGACGATCACCAAAGTGGGTGGGAGCTGCGGCACACACGCCAACACAAGCTGAAATCTGAAATCGCTAATAAATCACTAAAGCCTTAGAGGCGTACCGCGTCGTGCTGTGTCTACAGACAGACTGAGGTCCGATTTGAATACTTAGCACGGCGAGCGCGGGAAGATGGCGCAACAAGCGTATAACGGTTCAGGGCCAAACCGATAATTCAAAATTTATCGCTCGATGTCACGATCTACTTAACATAACGTTACGATGTAGAAAATTTGTGACAAGCGGAGTGGTACGTCTGCTCTCAACCGTGTCAACCGTGTGTGTGTGTGAGAGAGAGAGAGAGAGGGAGAGAGAGAGTAGGTAAGTGAGTGAGAGAGTGAGTCAGTGAGAGTGAGTGAATGAGAGAGTCAGTGAGAGTGAGTGAGTCAGTGAGACTGGGTGGGGGGGGGAAGGGGTAGTAGGGCAGTTTGGTTTTCTTGTCTCCTTCCCCATCCCCCTGCCCTCCCCCATCCCTCCTTGTCTCCCTTGCCTGTCCCCCCACCCTCCCCATCCCCACTTCTCTCCCTCCCTTGCCGTCTGACCTCCTCCACCCCTGCTTGTCTCTCTCCCCCTCCCCCGACCTGCCTCTCAGTTGCCCTGACGGATCTCACACAGCATGTCACACCCACCTTATCTTCCTGCAGGTGATGTTTTATGCCTCATTTTTTAGCAATGGTATTGTTTATGAGGATAATAACATTACCTATGGTGTTTCTGCTGTTAGTCTCTGTTGATTGAGTAAGGTGTATGAGAGTTTGGGTTTCGGCCTAGAAGGCATCTCTGGCTTTTCTTCAGTATTTAATGGGGAAAATTGCTTCAATATTCGACATACTCGCTGACTGAACACTCACTGGTACACAGAACTGCTGGAAATTGGGGTATTGGTGTACATAATATAGTATTACATTTCTGGGTTGTTTGTATGTTGAAGTCATTTTCCTGTGAGGCAAGGCATTACCCTAGTAATGATATGTTGCTTCCTAGTGACCTACTGTACTGGCTGCCCATATCTTTACATATATTTTCACTCACCCATCTGGTTAAAATGGTGTATTAGTAGTTTGGGGGTTAAATGCAGTAAGATATTTTTATTATACTGAAGGAAAAAACAATAATGCGATGACCAACGTGTCATCCGACACAAGAAAGAGTTGCCCACAAACCCAGACTTTGCACCCTTCACTTACAACCAGAGGAATCGCATCATTAGCAACCTTAAGCACTCATTAGCTTGTGGCCCAGGCAAAATAAGCAACATACATCTCAAACACCTCGGATCACAAGGCATACAAGTACTCACCAACATATCAGACTACAGGTATACCTTGGTATACAGTACCCATAGATGCGATACCCCAGCTTAGCGATGCGGGTAGAAATACCACCATGCCCCGCTGGACAGTGGCTGCGTTCCGGTTTAACAATGGGCCCTCCGAGGTCACGCCCACAAGCGGTAGGCCGAAATTTTGAATCACGCATGTTCTCGCGGCCAGCTGAGCCCGCCTGCCTCTCAGGATGCACAGACACACTCGCACAGCCCCCACAGCCATTGCTCACCCTACGCTCACCCATATCATTCTTCTTACACCAGCCATCTCTGAGTGAGGAACTCTCATACACTTGCCTACCCCGCATTGTGTTGCATCACCAACGGTACACAAGCTTCTATCGTAGTGCATCGTAACTGAGTACGAGCAGTGCCATGAATAGAGCAGTGATACTAATCGAGTGTGGAGTGCGATTTTGTGTGAATTTTGGCTTAAATAAGTGTGATCATGTTTGGTAAGGGTTCTGCACATGGTGGGGCTAGTGGAGACCCTAGTCGGGGTGATAAGTGGCCCGCTAGCGTTGGTGCTGGTGATGTTCCCGCAAAGCGTGCTTGTAAAACTGTGTCTCTGGAAGTGAAATTAGATATTCTTGAGCACCATGACAAAAGCGAGGGTGCGTGTGCCATTGCCATGGCTCTCCACCTGGCCCAGTCGACTGTCTCCACCATTATCAATAAGAGGGAGGCTATTAAGGCTGCCGCTGGGGAGGTTGCAACCTTATCCACCTCCCATAGCACCCGCCAAAGAGAGCCTGCAATGGAGAAGCTGGAGCGGATGCTCCACATGTGGGTGAAGGACCAGAACAGGAGGAAGGCACCCATGAGTCAGGCAATCATTTGCACCAAAGCTCTCTCACTGTAGGAGGAAATTAAGGTGAGGCAGAATCTTGATGGTAGCGAGACATTTAAGGCTAGCCATGGGTGGTTTGATCACTTCAGAGATGCACTAATCTGCACCATGTGAAGATGTATGGTGAGGTGGCGAGTGCAGATACGGTGGCGGCGGCAGTGTTTCCTGATGATCTGAAGCACATCTTTGTGGAGGGTGGCTACAGTGCGAAGTGGGTTTTGAATTTTGACGAGACTGGGATCTTTTGGAATAGAATGTCCTCAAAGACATTCTTTGCAACAGAGGAAAAGTCTACACCAAGGTTCAAGGCCTCGAAGCACTGGCCTACACTGCTGCTGGGGGGCAACACTGAGGGCACCCTCAAGTTGAAACCATTCCTTGTCTACCACTCCAAGAACCCCAGGGCTCTGGTAGGGTATGTGATGGAAAATTTAGGGGTGATTTGGAAGTATAACAAGAAGGCCTGGCTGACTTTTGACATCTGTTTGTCCTATTTTGACTCCTACCTTCTCTCATGTCCTCAAGAGGTATGCCTCCAGGGAGAATTCATTGAAGGATTGGGCAAGCAACATAGAAGTTGTGTTCCTGTCTCCCAACACCACTTCATTGTTGCAACCCATGGACCAAGGGGTGATTGCGACGTTCAAGGCATACCTACCTCCACCGCTCTATGCAGCATGAGGGCCTGTGACACCGACGACAAGACGACAGTGCAGACATTCTGGAAAGGCTACAATATACACCACACCGTATAGAGCATCACTGCAGCATGGCGGGAAGTTAGCCAGCCCACCATGAACGGTGTGTGGTGGAAGCTGTGGCTGCAGGAGTGCGTGTATTCCTTCACCGGCTTCCCCGAGGGCATGCAGGTTTCACCAGTGCAGTGTGTGCGGCAGGAAATTGTTGAACTGTCACACAAGGCGGGCTTCTGGGAGGTCGATGAGGAGGATGTGGAGGAGGTCCTGGAGAGCCACAGGGAGGAGCTCAGCAATAAAGAGCTCTTCAGTATGGAGATTCAGTGGGCG
Organism: Birgus latro; assembly: GCA_018397915.1. NCBI lineage: Eukaryota > Metazoa > Arthropoda > Malacostraca > Decapoda > Coenobitidae > Birgus > Birgus latro. The sequence continues at coordinate 11,457 of JAGKTI010016141.1, forward strand.
CACCAGGAAGCACAGGAGGAGGAGGTCGTTCGTGATGTGCGAGCCATCAGTATGAACATTCTGAGGGACATGGTGACCAAGGTGGATGAGGTCATGATCTTCTCTCAGGATGATGCAGGGATGCAGCTGATTGGCTGGAGGAGGGGATGAAGGTGTACAGGACGATGTTGGAGAAAAAGAAGAGTACAGCCAGACAGACTACAGTCACTACCTTCTTCAAACAGACCCCCACCATGTTGGTAACCCACATCCCACAGAGGATCTCCCCACCCCTCGACCAGCAGAGCAACTCCCTAGCCTTCTACCAGCAGAGCATCTCCCCAGCCATCAACCACCAGAGACACACCCAGGGCCTCCTCCTGCCGAGGACGTGCTCAGCCCCTTGTGCTGGACCTCACCTCCAGCCGTTCTCCGTTTCCCATGGCACCTTTGTCTCCACTGTGGCACTCCGCCACTCCATTGCTGCCTTCCTCTCCCCAGCCTCCATCTCCCACACCACTTCGGCCACTGCCTCTGTCTCCCTCGCCACGTTGTGAGCCACCTCATCTGCGTCCATCGATACCTCATCAGTCATCGCAGCGGTCTCCCTTGCCACCTCACTGGTCATCTCAGCTGTCTCCCTCACCACCTCCTCTGACATTGCATCGCATTCCATTGCCACCCCCAGAGCCATCACATTATACCCCATTGCCTCCACCTGAGCCATTTCATCGCGCCATATTGCCACCACCTGAGTCATTGCATCGCACTCCATTGCCACCCCCAGAGCCAGTGCATCAGTCTCCCACTACAATCACCCCACCTCGCCAGACTTCCCTCCCCCCTCTGACGCTCCCCTGGAGATGGGGTTTGAGGCCATTGAGGAGGAGAATTGAGTGGTTGGGAGTACCACATGTCCCCTAGCCTCGGAGGGGACAACAAGGATGATGACCAGGACCGAACATGGACTTACAAGAAGTAAGTGATGAGAGGTGCTTGATATTTTCTGATCTATTTTTTATGATTTTCAGATTTTATTTGTTGGTTTTAGTGAGTTATTTACAGGTGTTAGACTTAGGTTAGCTTCCTTTACAGTCGTTAGGCCATTTAGATTGGCTTGAAACTTGTTTTTGGGCTTGGTGACATGTAGAGGTTTGTGGTATGTAGGAGGACTGCTGGGCCTTGATAGGAGGCTGTGAAGCCTATGCCCAGAGTTGGATACATAAAATAAAATCATTTGGGTGGATTTTGGACTTGGTTGGAGGGAAACCCAAGGCTGAAAAATGTATCCCTGTAGTTTACATGTTATATCTACCCTTAGATACGGTACCCTGCCTAGCGATGGGTTTTTACCTAACCAGTTCCATCATTAAACAGGGGTATACCTGTATATGTTCATTGATGCATTATGCAAGCCCTGCTTGGGTTTCTAACCTCACTAAAACACACTACAACACCCTACAGACCATACAGAACAATGCCTTAAGAATAATCACAGGCTGCACAACTACTGCACGTGCAAACCACCTACACCAAGAAACCAAAGTCCTCAAAGTCAAGGATCATCCGGACATGAGAGGCACACAGATTCTTGCCGCAGCCTCCACAGACCCACACTATCCACTACATTACATGGCAGAACATCCACACACACCAAGAAACTGTCCCTCCTGTTGTCCTCAAGAACTGTGCTTCTGTGCTGACACCCTGTCTAGGTAAACTCTTTTGCCTTTGTCTTTCATCTTGTACCTGTCTTTCTTGCTGGAAGTTTGCTCTCATTCAGCCAGTCCCAAAGAAGGGTGGCCATTCTCAACCCTCTAACCATCATCCAGTTGCTTTAACATCTTGTGTCTCAAAAGTTTTCGAGTCAATTCTTAATAGAAAAATTTTAAAGCATCTTTCCCATCACAACCTCCTTTCTGATCATCAGTATGGGTTCCACCGGGGACGCTCCGCTGGCGATCTTCTCACCTACCTTTTGGACTCCTGGTCATCCTCCTTTCGGAACTTTGGCGAGAGCTTTGCCATTGCACTTGACATCTCAGAGGATTTGGATTGAGTCTGGCATGAATCTTTAATTTCCAAACTGCCCTCTTGCGGTTTCCGTCCTTCTATCTGTGCCTTCATCTGTGGCTTCCTTTCTGGTTGTTCTGTAGCTGCTGTTGTGGACAGCCATCGTTCTTCTCTTGGATCTGTCAACAGTGGTGTTCCTCAGGGCTCTGTCCTGTCACCAGCTCTCTTCCATTTAGTTTTCAGTGATCTCATAAGCTGGCCCTATCCACTGTCCGATGAATGATTCTGCTCTTCACCTTTCCATTCGGTTCTCGCGGCGTCCATCTGAGTAGATGCGTCAACAAAGGTGGGATGAGGCTATGGTACACCTGATGTCTGACATGGCTTGTGTCTCTGACTGGGGTAAAAATAATCTTGTTGTTTTTAATGCATCAAAAACTCAGTTTTTACACCTATCAACCTGACACAATCTTCCACAGGAGTGCCCACTAATGTTTAATAATATCCAGCTCAGTCTTGCATCATCTCTGAACATGCTTGGGGTTTCATGCACTCGGGACTTGTATTGGAAAGATCATATTGCATCCCTTGTGAGATCTGCTTACAAGAGATTGGGTGTGCTGGGCTAACTCCGTGCCTTTTTTACCCTTGCACAGTTGTTGACTTTGTACACGGGTTTTGTTCGCCCCTGTGTAGAGTACAACTCTCATGTGTGGGGAGGCTTCCCACATACAGCTCTTCTCAATAGGGTGGAGTCAGAGGCTTTTCATCTCATTAACTCTCCTCCTCTTGCTGGCTCCCTTCAACCTCTGTTTCTTCGCCATGCTGTTGCATCTTTATCTCTTTTCCATCGCTACTTCAGTGGTCACTGCTCCTCTGAACTGTCTGCTTGCATCCCTCCACCTCTACGAAGGGTGCGTAGCACCCATCTAGCAACAAACTCTCATCCCTTTTCTGTCCAGGGGTGGATACTCGAAACGACTTACAATATTGTATCTCGCCGAGTTGGTTGTAACTTGATGTAAACATTGTAAGCTCTCATTGTAAGTTCGTACAACGTATGCTCAAAGCCTGGTGGCCGCCATGTTGGATTGTAATTCTCAGTTGTAACTTACAGACGGTTCTTACAAGGCATACTCAAAACGTTGTAGCGGCCATATTTGTTTGTATCTCTGATTGTAACTTACAGCAGGGTCGGAGGAGCTGTAAGTCCCCTATGTGGAAGTTGTTGACGCTGGTGCTGGCCCTCCTCAGTTTTATCAAAGCAATTCACAAGATTTTATTGGTAAGTTAATGTGTTTATGGACTTCCAAACGACATTTTATAACTGCAAGTGTTTGAGAGAGATGTCAGAATTGCTTTTAGTGTTAATAGTGAGCAAAAACAACCATAGTGAGAGGTGGGGGCCCACAGCATGTAGTCTTGGAGTGTTGATGATATTGAAAGAGAAGAAATAGTGTATGATATTGAAAAAGAAGAAATGATAAGAGGTGAAATACAAAAGAGAATAGAGAATTAACCTAACTTAACCTAATCTAATGACCTTTCCTTTGATGAAGATGAAAGAAATTCCATGCCGAGCTTAAACTTTAATAAAACCTGTATATTTTTAAGATAATTCAATAAAAGACCCAAAATAAGTTTTAAGTGACAAACTCAAAAACAAAAAGTCATTAAAATTTTGTTTTCATTGACCAGACCTTAAGTAACGATCCAATACCACAATACAGGAGCAAAATTAAAGCTCCAAATAAAACCGTAAGTGAAAACATGAAAAATTTGCATTAAAAAAAAAAATAACATAACTTTTAGTAACCTAGCCTAACCAAAGGTAAAGGACACTGATCGGTGAAAGGACTCTATAGTATGGGCAAAACGATGTGTGCTGGATACCATTTAGGTTGAGAGTGGATCTACATAGGCAGATGTGGGAAATATTTTCTCCCCTAAAGGTGCTATTTTCTTTCTCAGGAGAGAGAGGTGATTCAAAGGCACTGAGAGTGATACTACAGAGAAGATGGAGCTTGTGGCCACCTTTTGCTTTTATTGTAACAGTAGGTGAGATGCTTCCCAAAATCACGTCCTTCCTCTTCACCTCCCGTATTAACACCATCATCTCATCATCAGTGAAATTGGGTCCACTTTTCTTTGTGGCTGGCTCTGTTGCTGTGCCAATAGGCTCCATCTTCCTTCTTGTCTTGTTTGCGGGTATAATCTGCTGCGTCACTGGCTGGGGTGCCCGCTTGGCCTTCTCTGTGAGTGTTGGAAGTGTTTGTTTTGGTCGCATCAGCTGGCTGTCCTGTGATTGGCAATAACATTGGCAACCCTTCTTTAAAGCCAGTAAGGAACTGCACTGTGATTGGCTACAAGAGTCCCACCAACAACCAACTTTACTTGAAAGACTTACAAGCGGGAGGAGATACTTGCACGTAAATATGTTTCGAGTATCGCCTGTAACTGGGATTGTAGACACATTGTAAGCTACTTGAACGTAAGTCAGTTACATGACCCGTCGCTCACGTAACTTACGTGAGCTTCGAGTATCCAGGCCCAGCTCTCTAATGCAAGATTTAACCGTTATGTCCAGTCTTTCATTTATGCACCAGGACAACTCTGGAACTGTCTCCCTCTGTCTGTATTTCCTACTTCGTATGATCTCCATTCTTTCAAACGCAGTGCGTCCAGACATCTCGAAATGAACGGATCTTGAATTTGGCTCTCTTTTGTATTGTTTTTGTTTTTTCTTGGAAGATCCGATTTATGGGCCTTGGCCTTTGGTTCCTTCTTTCCTGCATTAAAAGAAAAAAAATTACATTTCTTTTGTTATTTTCCTTACATTGCTAGATTTTATGATATACATAATTTTGTTGATGTTTACCTGTGTTACTTTCATTATATACACTATTTACGCATCACTATCAGTTAGTTCATCACTTGAATGTTCTCCAATTTCAACTGGAAGTCAGGAGTTAGCACAACGTATTTGGTAGTGCAGCATGACCCAGATTTGCATCAGATGGCTATTTTCAGATACTGTCAGTGGCTTTTTGGATAGATAGTCCATTTTGGTGTGGAGTAGATGGATGCATGGAGTATTTATAGCATGAAAACGCAACCTGGTGTATGTATACTGTGGCCACAGTCGAAACTGTGATGATGGGAAGGTTCCGTGCTATTTTTACATATTTTCACATTAACTTTTTTTCTTTATATTACAGTATATTGGTATAAGGCATGGGAGGGGAGAAGGGGTGTCTGTCATCATATTTTCTGCTACACACTGAGGGCAACGTCAAGTAATTTTGTGCAAATGAGGAAAACCATGTCTGTGTAAATACGGACTCAGCAATTTGGGGTGCTGTGAGTTAGTCCTTATACTGTATATACAGACTTAGCAATTTTGACACTGTTGGTTTGTCTGTATATATACAGACGTGGCATGGAAGGGGTTAAGGTGCTCCAATCGGATTGAGTCTGTGCTGGCTTATATCCAAGGGGTGGTTGGGGTTTATTGTTCAAGTAATGCCACTCAGGGTTGAGTGAGGCTGGTCACTCTCATCTTAAATGTCGTGGCCAACTTGCTTAACAAGGCTCCTAAGTTCCTTATGGGGCAGCACAGGATTAGACAATGAATGAATGAAATTCGCCAATGTACAGGTAATCTCCACGATTCATGGACCCACCATTCTCGTCCCCACAAATGTGTGGATTTGTCCCCTGTGAAAAAATTTTACAGATCGGAATCTGTGGGGCAGCATCAAGGCTGATTCGTGTCGCGTTCATGTTCAGTCTCTTCCTGTGCTTTCCTGCGCGCCCAGTCCTATTCCTCATGTACAAAACTGCTGCGTTACTGTGCCACCCTACCTCTGTCTCACTCTCTGCCCAGCCTCTGTCGCAGGCATTTCTGCCTTCCTCAAGTACTGTACCAACCCATCCTTCTTGTGTCTTATAGTGGTGTCACATCTGCACAGATTACATTGTAACAGGTATTGCAGTGCTGTACTATACTGTTGACTGAATAACTGCCCAATTTTTTGTTTTTTGTGCCCTTTAGTGTTATAACTTGTGCTCCCACATGTGCGATACCCATTAACAGCTTTATTATTGTATATAGTAGCGCAGCATATTTTGTGATGTTTTATGCTGCTGTCAGGTCCCTAAAATGGCTTTTAGGGGTTACAAAAGTAACTTGAGACTGTGTGGGCATTTTCTGGGGGGAGTGTCCCAGATTTGTAGATCCCTTCTGTAGGAACTAGGCAAACCACACTCACCGGCCGCCTTCACGACGTGAACTGCCAAGGCCCCGGTTGCATACCACAGGAACCTTCCGATGACGTCATCACTCGTGACTTAGCAGGTGTGTGCGTGCGCACACACACTAACACTCTCGTCCTCTCTTCTTAATTTGACAGAAGATTCCAAGGACGAAGCTGGATGGTCTATCTGCGTCTGATACACACTATGTATCCAATACATAGACTTTTGTGTGAGTACCATCAACTCCCGATACACACTATGTATCCAATACATACAGTTTTGTTTAATTACTATCAAAACCCAGTCTGTGGCCACATACAGATATGTGATGTCTCTTAAAGTATTATAAACTTTCTAGTCTCGGCTGACTGCTGCACGCAGCTGCTCGGTCGAGGCACCTTTCTTGGTGAGACAATCAGCCAGTTGTTGTGATGTATCCACCCAGGATGCTTCATCAATCTCCCCCCGCTTCAACATGTCCTGCAACACAGCAATATCAGTGCGCAATCTCCTGTCTTCTACGCTCCTACAGGAGTAAAGGGCGTCCACCAGACTCTTGTTGTCGACGAAACACTTTATTTTGATCTTTCCACATCCAGAAACCTCACGCAATATGTTGGAGAGATATACAGCAGTTTCAGCACATTCAAGCAGCGCCAACGCCTCAGCAGATAAGGTAGATTTGACGACCCTCCTGATCTTCCTTGTCTGCCAGAATATAGGACATCTTGCCTCACTAGCATCTCGTAGGAAGATCACAAAACTTCCCTGAGATCCATTGCCTACAAGGTTGGCAAATGAGGCATCCGAAAAGCACTCTATATGACAGTCCTCAATCGGCCCCATTCTTGGAATGTATAGTTTCATGTTGTCAGTCTTCACCCTTGAGATCACCTTATTGAGTCTAAGCAAATCAGCTACGGTAGCTCGGTTGCTATTCACGCTCAACTCACACACATCAAAGGCAATATCTGACCGAGTGTATGTGGCAATCCAATTGAGTTGCCCAATTAATGCTCGGTACTCCATTTTCTCAGACTCGGACCGCTCCCCTGATTTTACTGCTGCACGATGTTTACTCAGCGTGACTGGTTTCAAGGATGAAGCATACTGGAATTGGTCGAGTGTTATGCTGCCATCGATGTTGAAGATGACATTGAGACCAGCGTATTTGAAGGCTTTTGATTCTGAACTGCCGATGAGGAATATTTGACTCAACCGATTTATCACTTGCTGTTCGAACTCATGTGTACCAGCCCAAAGGAAGTCATTGACGTAGATGCATACAATGTCTTCGACTTTGCCACCATTGCTCCAAGAGAACAGCGCTGAATCCAGTGATGATACTTTAGCTCCGAGACTCAACAACTGATCTTTTATGCGCAGATACCAATGCCTAGCAGCATCACAAAGGCCGTAAACAATTTTCTTTAGTCTCCATAACTTACCATTTGCATATTCAGGCGGAGGACGTAAATGAACAACTCTCTCAATGTCGTTACCTTGCAGGTAGGCAGCTTTCACGTCCATAGTGTGGCAATCCCACTGGTTGGTGGAGGCCAAAGAAAGTGCCAAACGCACTGCTTCCTCTGAACAAGTAGGCGAGTCTTTTTGGAGATCCACTGTGTCTTCCTCAAATCCTCTGGCAACTAAGCGGGCCTTAACAATAGGCTTTCCATTTTTCAGTTTTTCTGTCACAACCCATCGAACCGTTATGGCACCTTGCCCAACATCATCTACTTCCTCATACACATCATTCTTCTGCCAATTTGTAATTTCATTTTCCTTAGCTCATAATACGGCCTCAGAGTTGAAAAGAACAAGCATTTCTGTGTCATCATCAGCCACTTCCCATTCGCTAAGATCCTTCTCCAAATCTATCCAATCAGTGCTGCCATCAGTCCCTCTTCAAATTACAGCAGTGTTTGTACTTTCCAGTGGCTTTACCTGCCCGACTTATAATCCTTCCAGACACCAACTCTCCACTTTCTGAATGTATTC
>JAGKTI010016143.1:0-19701 GCA_018397915.1 Birgus latro
ATCTAGCTTCCTTTCTGGTCGTTCTATAGCCGCTGTTGTAGACGGCCATCGTTCCTCTCCTAGACCTATCAACAGTGGTGTTCCTCAGGGCTCTGTCCTATCACCTACTCTCTTCCTTTTATTCATCAATGACCTTCTAAGCTGTACATCTAACCCTATCCACTCATATGCTGATGATTCCACCCTTCACCTTTCCATTCGGTTCCTGCAACGTCCATCTCAGCAGTTACTTCAACAAAAAAGGGATGAGGCTATGGCACACCTAATGTCTGACTTGGCTCGTATCTCTGATTGGGGTAAAATTAATCTTGTTATTTTTAATTCATCAGAAACTCAGTTCTTACACTTATCAACCCGACAAAATCATCCTCAGGATTACCCACTAATGTTTAATAATGAACAGTTATGTCCTGCATCATCCTTGAACATGCTTGGGGTTTCATTCTCTCGGGATTTGTCTTGGAAAGAACATATTACATCTCTAATGAAATCTGCTTCCAAGAGATTAGGAGTGCTAAGCCGATTCCGAACTTTCTTTACCCCTGCACAGTTGTTGACCTTGTACACGGGTTTTATTCGCCCGTGTATGGAGTACAACTCTCATGTGTGGGGAGGCTCCCCACATGCAGCTCTTCTCAATAGGGTGGACTCAAAGGCTTTTCGTCTCATTAACTCTCTTCCTCTTACTGATTCCCTTCAACCTTTGTCTCTTCACCGCACTGTTGCATCTTTATCTCTCTTCTATCGCTACTTCAATGGTCACTGTTCCTCTGAACTGTCTGCTTGCATCCCTCCACCTCTACGACGGGCACGTAGTTCCCGTCTAGCAACAAACTCTCATCCCTTTTCTGTCCAACTCTCTAATGCAAGAGTTAACCATTACTCCCAGTCCTTCATTTATGCAACTGGTCAACTCTGGAACTGTCTTCCTCTGTCTGTATTTCCTATTTCCTATGATCTGCAGTCTTTCAAACGCAGTGTGTCCAGGCATCTCGAATTGAACGGATCTTGAATTTGGCTCTCTTTTGTATTGTTTTTGCTTTTTCTTGGAAGGAACAGTATGCATACCTGTGGCCTTTGGTTCCTTCTTCCTTGCATAAAAAAAAAAAAAAGCTGGAGATTACTGAGGGAATAGTCACTGAGTGCAGACAGCATGTAGATAACCAGCTGAAGCATGTAGTCGTCCATGTAAAGATAATTAATGAGAAAACTGGGGCTGTAGAGAAATATCTCACTGCTGAGCCTCAGGCACCTGACCTGTTGGCTATTCTTCTGAGGGACCAATTCATCAATGCTCTTGACCCTGCGGAATTGAAAGTGCAAGTGAAGCAGGCACAACCCAGAAGCATGAGAGAAACACTAGCCAGGGCTCTAGAATTTGAGTCCTACATCAGGTCCAATACGTCCACTTTTCAGGCAGGATTCAAGGCAAGAATAGGGCAGGTTCGTGAAGTGGAAAAATTTGAAGGAAATTGCTGGTACTGTGAAAAGTCCGGACATAGAAAAGAGGACTGCTACAAATGGAAGAGGGAACAGGAGAAGACCGGAAGAGGTTGCTGGTTCTGCGAGAAGCTGGGACACAAGAAGGATGGTTGTTACAAATGGAAGAAGAAGCAAGAACAGGGCAGTGCAAGGGAATCTTGTAACAAAAGCGTATTGAACATGTACTCGTAGTGAGGTGGGACACTTCAGTTCTGAGTGTCCAAAGAAGAAAATATAGGATAAGAAGAAGGCTGCAGAAGACCTTAAAGAAGCGAACAACTAATGGAGGTTGGTGGAAAAGGGCAACCACCAGCCTACTTTTCCCAATTAACCCCACCACTGAGAAAATGTGAGAGAACTGCAATCAACAGTGTGCGAGTAGACGGAAGGATAGACGGAAAGAAGTGTTACCTGGTGACTGATTCAGCCTCAGAGAAGACTTCTGTGAGTTCTTATGTGTTATATCATTGTTATCTGCCTGAGTCATCAGAACAACTGTGTGGCGTAACTGGGCACCGCACAGAACTGAGGGGACTCCTGGATGTCCGGATTGAAGTAGCAGGGGAAAAGGCTACTCTTCCAGTTTACGTGGCCAACATGGAGGATCCTTGCCTTCTCGGTCTGGACTATCTGATGTCCATGGAATGTGAGCTGGACTTCAGATCCATGATGCTGAAGGTTCGAGGAAGGTCAGTTCCCTTCATGACAGTGAGACGTACCAGTTCTGGTGACGAGGTGAGGGTGCTCCACACTACTGTGATACTCCCAGAACCAGAACTATTGGTCCAGAGCAAAGTGAGTGGCTCTTCTGACAGCTGTCTAGGGGTAGTGGAGCCTGATGTATGGGGCAAGACGAAGGCCGGAGCAATGGTGGGAAGAACTCTGGTGAAAACAGGTGCAGGTGAAGTGCCGGTTGTGGTGGCCTATTTCTCCCGTGAGCCGCAGAAGATCAACATGGGAGAAATTCTGGGACTGTGCCAGGTGGTGTACCCTTACTGGCATCAGGGGAAGGCCTGAAAAACGAGCGTAGTCAAGGAAGATGGGTACCCACCAGACCACGTACAAGACCTATTTTCAAGGGGTTGCCGATGCCTGGATGGCTCACAAGTGCTGAAGTTGAGGCAGCCATTCATTCTGGACTGTGATGCTAGTGACCATGGTATTGGTGGAGTTCTGTTGCAGAAGACGAATGACAGAGCATGTGCTAGCATACTGCAGCAAGAAGCTCAGCCCACCAGAGTGGAACTTACTGTGTAACCCATAAAGGGACCTTAGCAGTGATGATGAGCCTTGATTTCTTCCATCCCTACCTATATGGGTCAAACTTCATCATCAGGACGGACCATGTGGTACTCAAGTGGCTGAAGATGTTAAAGAATCCGGATGAACAACTGGCACTCTGGCTCTTGAAGCTGGACTAGCACAATTATGAGATGCAGCACCGTCCTGGGCAGGTACATGGCAATGCTGACAGCCTGAGTCATTAGCTTTGTGATCCAGACTGCCAGCAGTGTACTAAAAAGGAAGATCATAGTAAGAAATGCAACTGGACTGCAGTGACAGGGCCAGCATCAGATGAAGGAGAGAATGGAGATGGAGGATGCAAATTTACAACCAGTGCTAGAGTGGTTGCAGCAGAGTACAGTGTGACCATCTTGGGAAGAAGTGTCCAGGTTAAGGTCTGCAATCAAGAGCTACTGGAGTCAGTGGGACCTCCTTTGTTTGAACAACGGACTACTGGAGTGTCAGTGGGAGACACCCGATGGCCTCAGCAAGTATTGGCAACTGGTTGTTCCGAAGATGAGGTCTGAGATCTTGGATGAGTCTCATAACCAGATCACTAGTGGGCAACTCGAAGTGAAGAAAACTCTAAGCCAGCTGCGACAGTGGTTCTACTGGATTGGCATGCGTCAGGATGTTGAAGAGTGGTGTCAGGTCTGTGATAAGTGTTGTGCCAAGAAGGGACCCAAGAAACGTGGTTGTACCCCTCTTCAGCTGTACCAAATGGGTGCACTGATGGAAAGAGTCGCAGTGGACATTGCTGGACCTCTGCCACTCAGCGAAAGAGGAAGCCAGTACTTGTATATAGGTGTTGCCATGGACTACTTCACAAAGTGGACAGAAGCCTATGCTATCCCCAATCAATAGGCTGCGACTGTTGCTCAGGTTTTGGTTGACCAGTTTTTCTGTCGTTTTGGGATGCCACAAGAGCTACATTCAGACCAGGGTAGAAACTTAAAGTTTTCTTTGTTCTGTGAGTGCTACAAGTTACTGGGGATCAAGAAGATCAGGACGATTCAACTAAGACTACAGTCAGATGGGATGGTGCAGAAATTTAACTGGGCCCTGCAACAAAAACTGGCCAAGTGCTGTGTAGATGAACAAACAGAATGGGACAAGAAATTACCTGCGTTGTTGATGGCATATCGGTCTGCATCCCATGAGTCTACCGGCTACACTCCTGCAAAACTGATGATGGGCCACGAGTTATGTTTACCCGTTGACTTGGGAAGACCACCTGGGGAAGAGCTGCCTACAGATACCTCCAGCTATGTAAGGCATCTTCAGGAAAGGCTGGCTGAGTCACATCATGAAGTTCGAGCCTTAAGTCTTCAGGAGAGGTGATGAAGTGCAAGTATGATGCCAAGGCAAGTGAGGTGAGCTTCAAGGATGGCGACAGTGTTTGGATATACAATCCTCAGCGAAAGAAGGGACACTCACCGATGTTGCAGAGCCTGTGGTACAGGCCTTACATTGTGTTGGACCACCTATCAGATGTAACATATCGGATTCGGGGAGGCAGGAAGTCTCGCCCAAAGTTGGTACACGTGAATCGTCTGTGGCAGTATCATGGGCCAGGACAGTACAGGTGGAACGTCTCCGTGGAATCGTGCTCACGCTCAGCTGAGGATATTGAGGAGGACCAAGGAATTGAAGTGCAAGAGGATGGTGACAGTTTCCCAAGAGAAGAAGTGCTTCAGGAAGAGGACCAAGACATTCCAGGAGGAGTAGACTGTGTGAAAGAGCAGGGACGTTGTCAAAAGTGGCATAGGGGAAGACCTGATAAGCTGAAGAATTACTTTGTGTATAATTAAATGTTTAGTTTCGATAATGGACTATATTTATATACATTGTGTAGTTTTGTCGAGATGACAAAAGGATTAGGCAAGCGGTTGTGTTGAGAAGCTGGATTGCTAGCTAGATTCTTCTGGAGAATTCCCGATGTTTGTCATAGTTCGAGTACAAGTCGGAGTTGCCAGTTAGGCTGCTGTTTGTGATCATAGTTTGTTTTTTTTTGTAAATTATGCATTAATTTTTGTTCCCCTTTTCTCTATACTGTTTTATTTATGTGATTTTTGGATTATGTAATTTAAGCTTGTATGCTAAATAATTCAGAGTGCTATGCAGTGTAAGAAAACTCTGGCATGTTTAGGATGGCTGAGTTGGTAACTGTAGTAACCGCTGATCCCTCACGAATGCATGAGAACTTTGTAGCAGTAGAACACTCTAGAATATAGGAAGCCTATATAAGGATGGGGAAGAGACTTGAGCAGGTTCAGCCAGTTTTTAGTTCAGTTTTAGTGTAACGTAGTGTCAGTGCAGTGAAGATTGTATATCATCAGTAACAATGGAAAACAGTGAAGTGTTGTTGGCAAACAGTGAAGTGTTATTGCAGTTTGTCTATCTTCGGTACTTGTGAAAATGGTGAAGATGGAAAGCATTAAAAGTAATTATTTGGGAAAAAAAAAGACAGTGAACTTAAGAAGCCAGTGTTTATTCACCACGCCTGAGTTGATCTTGTGTACTGTTCGTCGTAAGACTGCCTCTAAGGAGAACAACCCACTGGACAATGTCCTTCCTATACTGATCTACTGCTGTTGGAGCCTGTGGCAGTGTGGGACGGGGACGTAAACAATATTAATGACAATTGTGGTCGTCCAATGTTATTAGTTTTTATTATTATTATTATTATTACCATCATCATTATTATTTTTATTATTATTATTATTATTATTATTATTATTATTATTACTATTATTATTATTATTATTATTATTATTATTATTATTATTGCTGTTGTTTTTTATTATCATTATTAAATATAATTTATTGTTAATGCTGTTGTTATTGTCAGCATTAGTATAATATGCTTGTGTTTGTACTCGTGTGTGTATATACAGTATATGTATACATGTTGGCACAACATGCGTATTTCTGCATGTATACATGCATGTATACTGTATATGTATGTTTACATGTATACATGCATATCTGCCATCCACTCCCCGTGATACCAGACATTCCCTCACGGGACCTCACAGCTTACTCTTCTGAAAATCCCTCATGGATCATGATTTGTCCAGATAATCCCTTAATGTCACGAAATATCGCCAACATCTGAAGTCCCCCCCCCCACACCACCAAAAGTAAGACATATGCGGTGTCCACTTGGAATGTTGTTTATTGACTTGAAAGGAATGAGAGAGTGTTTTTGATTGGAGATATGAATGGAAAAATAGAATGGGTAGGTGGATGGAGTAGTTGGTTAGTGGGGTGTGCCCGCAGAACTGAATGAGAGGGGTAGTGCTCTAGTGGACATTTGTGCAGGGAAGGGGTTGGTGACAGCCAATACCCTCGTTAGACACAAAATGATCCACAGGTATACGAGGAGGGTGATGAGAAGTGTTGGTGGTGAACTGAATGAACGGAAGGCAATGATTGATTGCGTGTATGTGAATGATAGAATGAAAAGGTGTGTAATGGATGCAAGAGCATATAGAGGCTAAAGGAGTGGATTCTCTGACAACCACTTGGTGGTGGTAAAAAACAAGGTTCAAATGAAATGGAGGAAAAGAAGAAGGGAAGGACAGGAGGAAGTAGCTCATACAAGGAAGGTAGAAATGTTGCAAGAGGATGGGAAAAAAAAAAGGCAGAGTATAAGAAAGAAGTGGAGAGACGACTAGGTCAATATGATCTGAAGAAGGGGGACGTGGAAGGTGTGTGCAAGATATTCACAGAAGAAATCTGTGCAGCATGTGAGGTGGTGTGTGGGGTGAAGAGAAGACGAAAGAGGGTGCAAGGAACAGCATGATGGAATGAAGAGGTGAGACAGGCTGTGGTACACAAGAAGAAATCACATAGTGAGTGGATGAGAAACAAGGACGTGGAGGAAGTTGAGAGACGGAAGAGAGAGTTATATATAAAGAAGAAGAGAGAGGTGAAAAGATTAATAAGAGATAATAAGAAGAGAGTGGATGAGGAATTTGGAAGGAATCTGAGTGTAAAGTAGAGAAATGCTAGATAATGTTCTGGAAAGAGGCGTCGTTCGACAGAAAGTAAGAGTGAGAAACATAGAGCAGCGAGCGAAGCAAGCTATAGCAACAATTATCAAGAGGACCACGATGATGAAGAGGGTGACGCACAAGCTTTTAGTGAGAATATAACGCAGATGGCTGACCCACACGCCGTCCCACCACCCACGGACCCACCTACACACTCACCCCACTCACACCAACCAATTCATGAGGATCACGTAGTCCCAGTTTTAATAAGAGATAGAGGATACCGAAAAACACTTCGAGACACGTACAGATTTTTTAGGCATCTCGAGAAATTAGAAGAAGCCGCGGAATAGTGAAATAGTGAATAATGAATAAGTGAAGAATGAGTAATGACGGGACGAAAGCCAGATCCGTCCTAATGGAGTCTAATGGTTCTTTGTACCTCGTATGTGGGTCAGAGATAAGAGAATATTGACTCAGAATCAAAGGGTGACGTGTCTAGTGTAGATTAGTGTTGCACAGTGGACACTGTCTCAAAATGTTGTGGACCAGACCCGACTGAAGACGCTGAGAGAGGTGAGCGAAGAATAAGAAGAGTACACGCCCATTTCCACCCCCTGTACTCTTCCTGAAGGCGAGACAGAGGGTTGGAAGTTAGTTAGGTCCGAGAGGGCGAGATAGACTGCAAGGGGAGATCCTGAGAGAGATAGCAGAGGCCCGCCTGGACGCCCTACCATGTCGAGACAAGGAGTGTGTTGGAATTCTGCTGTAACAATGAGTAAATAATGTTAATAGGGAATTAGTACACCGTGGAACACACTATGAAAGAACCGAGTAGGAACAGAAAAATAGTGAGAGTACCGTAGAGCCGAGCCGTGGTAGGGTATAACAGGACGGGCCAGATAAACGTGTGTCTGTTAAAGTAACCTGTTCCTCAGTGATGAAGAGAATAATTACCTAAAGGCAGTGTGTCATGATTAAGGGAATATATTGAGAGTAATAAGATAACTGTGTGTAACATATCCTTGATAACTGAGAGTAATAAGATAACTGTGTATAACATATCATTGATAACTGAGAGTAATAAAATAACCGTGTAAAGTGTATTTTGATGATTAAGGGCAATAAGATAATTGATTTAGAGTATATCTGTGATAATTAAGAGTAATAAGATAATTATGCTGAAGTGTGATACTGATTAAGAATAAATAAAAGAAAGTATTGATATAATAGTAGTTCTGTAATGTTGTAAAGAAATAACACTTAGGTAAAGTGATGTTATAGAGAAGTGATATGACAATGTTTGGTCTTATAGAAACAGAGATGTTACATTAACGTGGCGTTATATTGGAGTAATATTCTTAGAGTTATTCACGTATCAATAAGTGACAACCTTAGTATTAATCAAGTATTATTATGTAATTAGAGTCAAGCCTTTAATTAACAGTTTAATGAATTTATGAGATATAAGGAAGCAGTAAATAACGATTAACACTTATGTGAGAATAGAGAATATTATGTAAGGAAGTTATATTTTAGTTGCGGGAGTAGCATTTAATGCTTAATTAGCTGATTTATGAAGTTTAATTGTAGTGTTGTGTATTATTGTAAGGTGGCATGATTTAATGATTTTATTAATAGAGTAAGATCATACAATAGTCAAGTGACTTTGAAACTGTTAAGTGAAAGTGATGAGTTTATTAATTGTGACAGTGTATAAAGTGTAAATAGTTTATAAAGAAGAAAAGGAAAGAAAAGAGTTTCATCCTTAGAACCCCTTCCTGTTAACTCAGGGACGAGCCGTTCCCACGTACGCCGGCCTTAAATGGACTTGTGAAGAATTTACATATTGTTGTGTCTGACTCCCTACTTCCAATTGTCCAACGCTACCTATCCTAACTTATCCTAATCCAAATTAATTCTAACTTAGCCTTGTTTAATATAACTTGATATCAATTAAAGAGAAAGAGAAAGTCAAGTAGGGGGGCACGCCAGAGGTAAAGAGACTTAGACAGGGTGATAAAGAAGTTAGTCGGAGAGTGAACGATGAAATATTGCTACTGGAGAAGGGAGAAAAAGAGAGCAGATGGAGAGAACACTTTAAGGAATTGTTGAACATAGAGAATGAAAGTAATGTGAGTATAAGTGGCTGGCGAATGGCTTGGAGAAGGAGGAATGTGAGAAGAGAGGAAGAAATCAGTAAGATGGAAGATGTGAAAGCAATGAAGAAAGTCAAAATGAGGAAAACCCCAGGAATTGATGAAGCGTGTGGTGAAATGCTGAAGCATGGCGGAGAGATAGTAGTAGAATGGATGTGGATGATGTGCAGATTGGCCTGGGAGGAAGGTGAAGTCCCGGAGAATTTGGAAGTTAGGCATAATTATTACCTTGTACAAAGGAAAAGGAGAAAGGCAAGTGTGTGGTAATCATAGGGCATTTGTTTTCTTAGTGTAATAGGAGAAGTATATAGTAGGATACTTATTGACAGAGTTAGGGAAATAACAGAGGGATTAGAGAAGAATAGGGAGGCTTTTAGGAAGGGAAGAGTTTGTGTATATCAGATATTCATCCTTAGGTCTTTACTGGAAAAGTTTCTAGAGAAGGGAAAGAAGTTGTATGGGGCCTTCATGGATTTGGAGAAAGCATAAGACAGTGTGGATGGACAAGGAATGTGGAAAGTATTAAGAATATAAGGAGTAAATGAGAAGTTGTTGAATGCCGTGAAGGGTATGTATGAGCGTGCTAAGGCCGCAGTGCGTGTGGGCAGTGAACTGAGTTAATTTTTCTGTTTGATGAATGGATTGAAACAGGGTTGTCTCATGTCTCCATGGTTGTTTAATCTGTATATGGATGGGGTTATAAAAGAGATACAAGGGAGAGCAGTGGATGTTGGAGCGGCCCTAATGATAGACGGCAGTGTTTGGAAACTCCCTTTACTCTTGTTTGGAGATGATACTGTGTTGTTAAGACAGAGGGGAGCTGCAAGGCTTGGTGAATGAGTTCGGAATCTATAGGTGAATGAAGGGAAGAGTAAAGTTATGGTCTTCGAGAGAAGTGAAGTCACTGAATGTAAAGTGAGTTTGGGTGGGGGGAAAAAATGGAAAATGTGAGTGCGTTTAAGTACTTCGGTAGTATGGTGAATAAGGATGGAAGTATAAACGGTAAAGTGCTTGAAAGCGTACAACAAGGGAGAAAGGCTGCTGGTTCTTTGAAAGCAGTAATAAGAAACAGGGAAGTGAGCATGAAAGTAAAAAACTCGCTGCATGAGAGTATTGTTATTACAACTCTAATGTATGGAAGTGAAGCTTGGACCTTGTTGGAGGGACACAAGTGAAGAGTGAGAGCAGTGGAAATGAGGTATTTGAGAGGAGCATATGGAGTCACATGGAGAGACAGAGTGACAAATGAGGAAGTGAAGGAGGGTTGTAGAGTGGATGTGGATGTGATAGAAAGCGTTAGGAGAAAAACACTGAGGTAGTTTGGCCATGTCGAGAGGATGGAGAGCGAGAGGCTGACGAGGAGAGTGTATGTGAGTGAAGTGGAGGGGGGAGAGCTAGGGGGAGGCCAAAGATGAGATGTAGGGATGGAGTAGATAGGTATATGAGAGAGGAGGATGTGAGCTGGGAGCAGGACAGTGAAATGGCGGGGGACAGGGCGACAAGGAGGCAATTTTTTTGTGGCCACCCCATACGGGATTAAGGCTTCTGCCAATAGACATGGATAGATGTCTTCATATTTTAAACTACGTCTGCGTAATGCATTATGTCCTTGTTAAGACACTTCATTTTTTTTTTATGGAAGGAAGAAGGAACCAAAGGGGAGAAGCCCTCAAGACTGTTCGCACTACGAAAAGAAGAAAAATATAATGTAGCACAGCCAAAACTCAAGATCTGTTCATTTGCTTGTTGTAGTTTAGATTTTACGCCTAGTATCCCCGAAGGGCTAAGGTGTCGCCCCTGGGTAGAGGACTTTTGGATTGGACCGTGTAGCATTTTATGACCGGATGCCCTTCCTGATGTCTACCAATGACCCTTGGATGGATTCGATCCTCCGAGCCTCCGGCCAGAGAGGAGCGCTCTAACCCACTGAGCCACGGCTGCTACAAGATCTGTTCATTTCGAGAGTCTTTGATATACTGCGTTTGAAAGACTGGAAATCATAGGCAGTAGGAAATAGACAGTGGAAAACAGTTCGAGAGTTGACCTGTTGCATACATGGAGGACCGTGAGTAACGGGTAACTGTTGCTTTAGTAAGATGGATAGAAAAGGAATGACAGTTTGTTTCTAGACGGTGGTACGCGGCCACCGTTGTGGTGGGGGAATATGAATAGATAGTTCAGAGAAGCAGTGACCATTGAAGTATCAATAGAAAAGAGATAAGGATGCAACAGCACGACGAAAAGACGGAGGTGGACGGGAGCCAGTAAGAGGAAGAGAGTTAATAAGACGAAAAGCGTTTGACTTCATCTTGTTGAGAAGAGGTTAATGTGAGGAATCTCTCCACACATGAGAACTGTACTACTGTCATCAGTGAATAAAAGTCGTGTATACAGTCAACTGAGCAGGGGTAAAAAAGATACAGAATCGGCTTAGCAGACCTGATCTCTTGGAGGAATATTTCACAAGAGGGGTAATATGATCTTTCGAAGATAAATCCCGAAAGGGCGAAAGCCCAAGTATGTTTAAAGATGATGAAAGATTGAGGTGGCATTAATAAAAAATAGAAGATACTCCTGCTGAAGATTTTGACGTGTTGAAAGGTGTACGAAGTTGGTTTTTGAAGCATTAAAAACAAGATTACTCTTATTCCATTCAGATATATGAGCCAAGTCAGACATAAGATGTGCCATAGCCTCATACCTTGTTTGTTGAAGTAACTGCTGAGATGGATGTTGGTGGAAGCAGATGGAAAGGTGAAGACTGGAGTCATGAGCGTATGAGTGGATAGGGATAGATGTACAGCTTAAAAGGTCATTGATGAACAGAAGGAAGCGAGTTGGTGATAGGACAGAGCCCTGGGGAACACCATTATTGACAGCTTTCGGAGAAGAACGATGGCTGCCTACAGCAGCAACATACTGAACGACCAGAAACGAAGGCAGGGTGTATGATCAGAAGAACAGTTCTTGAGGACAACAGGAGAGACCCCATCAGGCCCCTATGCTTGTTAGTACTGATACCAGTGATGGCAGAAAATACAGCAGTTGAAGAAATTATAATGCGAGCAATGAGGATGTCAGAGGAGTGGAAGCGATGGAGGAATAGCACTGGGATCATCTAAGGTAGAATCGAAAGAGAAAGTCTGATTGAAGAGTTTTGCTTAATCATCAGTAGAAACAGCTACAGAGCCATCAGAGTGGAAAAGAGGAGGGAAGGATGACGAAATAAAATTGTTATAAAGGTCGATCTTTGGCAAGGTGCTAGATGGGGCAGGAAGGATCTGTGGTAGAGCATTTAGTAAGAATGAAATTATTTCATATCCTATAATGTGAGGTATCCTGTTGTCCGCCTGTCCATACAACTCGATTCTATAATGTGAGGTATTCTGCTGTTCTCCTGCTCATTTTCAATATACTGTATAGTTCTCAAAGCGTGTTGGGTGATTCTTTTGTGTTCATTGATTTGTTGGTTCGTTCTACTGTACAGGCGTCAGCAAAGATTGACGGTGGTAGGGAATGTGAAAGTGGTGGCGACGGACGGTAACGTATCGTACATTTTTTAAATAGGTTCATACACTTGACATATGAAAATTATTTACGTGACTCTAATAACACTATAATATTGATAGCATTACTTTTTTTATCAGGTTTTATTTACATAACACTGTATATCCATGTTTATATGCTAGCAGTTAACACATTATCGAAGATTACTTCCTGTTATGTTATTTACGGTAATAGTAACTCATGAAAATGTTATATCCTGTACATATGGACACAGCGTTATTTCGCCAGCCATGAGCCTCACAAATCTACCCGCCAACTTGTAAATGAGGCTGTGGTGGGGAGGGGCTGTGTGGGAGAGGGAGGGAATGTTCGCTCACCCGCTCTTCACTGGCCATGGCTTCAGCTATTGGGGGGGGGGGGGGGGGGGGGGTTCGATTGTCGCTTTCGACTGTACATATGCACCAGAGACACCTTTGACTTTAAAATGAGTATAGTGAAAGTAGGAGGAAACAGAGAAGGGTTTGCTATCCGTTTCCTCAGACAGTTGAGTCTCTATAAGGAACAGAAGGTGAGGTTTAGAGAAGGAAAGGTGGCGTTCAAAAGGGACAAAGTAAAGGCTGCAAATGTTGCAATACTGAAGAAGAAGAAGAAACCAGACAGTGGTTCCGGGCATCTCGCTTGGTCGCCACAGGGAGATGGGCGGGTGGTGGAGGGTTCGATGCCTTCTCCCCCCGGGGACTCCGAGGCTTTGTGTTCAGATGCCATTTTTACCAAATTTTGATTCGGAAGTGTAGCCTGTAATGCGCATGTGATTTGGTGTTGACAGTTACAGGAACTCGTATTGGAGAACATGCTGGCCACTCTCTGTTTAATGTAGCTGGGGAGTAAGTGGTGCAATTTTCAAAATATGCTATTTTAGTGTTCCTAAATCAAAAGGCCAAGTGACATAACGGGGAACGTTGCTTACTCTTCTTAAATGTTTACTGGTAGAACAGATACTTCATTTATCTCAGACAAAACAAACACGTAGTGTGTGTGTCTCTTGTTGTCTGCTGATCTCGCCCGTGATAGAAGAATAATACTTATAGATTCAGCTTATGTAAATTGACTTGCTTTGGTCACTGACTGATTCTGACAGTCTTCCTCGCTTGATTCAAATTTTAGAAAGTGGCGCTCCAAATAAAACAGTTAAAACATTTGGCGTTATGGTGTTGGAATTTAGAACTTAATTAGAAACGTGAGCGGAGGGAGAGAAAACATTAGAGTCTGAACGAAAGAAAGAAATACTGACGTGAGGAAACCAAGCAGAAAGTGAAGAGATTCAATACTGTGAGGAGTGCATGATACAGTGGTTGTGATGGGGGGGGAGGAGAGTACGGAGGTTTCACAATGAGGAGCCATTTGGGAGTCGTCATCTAAAGCTCACGGATTTTTGTCAGCATTTATAGAAGTACCAATGCATGAACCGTGCTTTAATGAAATTGAGATCAAAACTCGTTACTGAAGAAAAAATTTCCACAAACGAATCACAGCAAATCACCGTTGGAAATACTGATAATTCATTGGTACTATGGAATTAATAAATATGAGGGTGTTTTGTAACACATATGTACAGGTAGTCCACACATGAGGGTGTTTTGTAACACATATGTGCAGGTAGTCCACACACTATCTGCCGATGCTGATCATAGTTTTTAACTGATGCATGCATTATGTCATCATAAAACTGTAGCCACTCATTTACAATTGATGCTTAAAAAAACACACACACACACTGAATCTTGCGGATTTGAGATAAATGACAGACATGGTTATTAAGCGGCTGTGTAAAGTTTAAATGCATTTTAGTTTATCATATTTTTTTCTTTCTCCGATCGATGCTGGGTAAATGGTAATATTAATGTTAGAAAGAAGCTACTCTAACAATGTGTATACAGTCAAAGGCAAAAGTCATGTCGTTGTTTTGTCCGAAAATTAAGTGAAACACGGGAGATATTATGGGAGCTCTACGACAATCAGTTACATATTCATGTTGGCTAATGTGACTTCCTCAACCTTCATATCTGCTGCTGATGGGATGATAGTATAAATGAACCCAGGAAATTTCCAAGCCTTCACATCGATTCGCGAAAATTGCTGTGTTCGACGGACGAAATGTGAGCCATATTCAGTCCTGGGACGATCGTCTGGCCGTTACATCTTAGGCTACATCTTATCACAAATTGTCATGAGACCTATTATATACCTTGGTATGGAAAGGGAAAGCAACATGCACCTAACTACTAGGAAGATGAGAGGTGGCATGATCTACCTTTATTTAGGGGGAGAGAAATTTCTACAAATGGTGCAAATATTCGGCGGAGGTGTACCCTAGAAAGGTGGATTATACTATTTCGGGATGAAGACACAATGGAGGACGGTCATCGCTAAGGTCGCTCTCGTGTTACCACACCAGTTCAGGATCAGGAAATAGTCACAGTGATGGAAGACAACAGCTGCAAGCAGTGGTGACGCCGTAAGAGACGAACTGCACTTAGAATGAAGCGCACGAATAGTTGTGCGTTGTCTCCGGTAATTTGGACATTTTTTATAATGCTGGCAGATAATGACAATTACAAGTCATAATTATCAACTTAGGCTAAGTAGAAGTAAAATGAATAAAGAAGAACTGATTTCAGGGCAGTTTTTTAGCTAACTGAATTGTGGTGTTGCTGAAATGACAATAAAAACAGAATATATGAGAAGCCGTTCATATATATTATGCAAAACTAGCAGTCGGAAAAAATATAGTATACAGATATGTTTCACTTAGTTACCAAAAAAATATGCGAGCATTCACAAAATATACGAGCATCCACAGGTTCGTCTCCAAGAGCAAATGGCATCTCATGTCAGTGCTACCAACCGTCTGTGTGACACAAAGAAGAGCGCACTAAAACTTGAGCCTTTCAGCAGATGCTTTCACCAAATTTCACGACACGACTTTTGTCCTTAACTGTTCACACTACACGGTAATTCACAAACAGTATGTTCTATGGCTTTTGTATGTATCCCTTTGGTATTCTTTGCAGACCATCTACAAAAGAAAACTGAATCAGTTCTCTGACTGAAATAAGAAACAGCATTAATACCGTCAAAAAGAAATTCATAATACAGAAGAAATGGAGTGGAAATAAATATGTTATAACTGACTGAGTGCAGTGGTGTAGGGCTGGTGTGTATGCATGGCCACCCTGATGTCCGGCCTCATCTTATGAATGGCTAAGTGGATAGTTCTAGCGGCGGGGTCGATTGTTCCCTCTCCCTCCACTGTCCTTCCCTCCTTGTCCACCCCAATCAGGTTGCTTGCCGTCACCTGCCAAAAAGGTGGGAACAGCCGGGCCGTAGCCAGGAGCTGCATTTACAATAACTCATAAGAGTAACTTTTTTTCATTTCAGTGATACATTTTTTAGTTTGTTCAATCTACTTCCACAGTATTTTAGTTTAACTTAGCATAAACATGTTGTAATGAATTGATTACTGACACTTTTATCTTATTCCTGAATAAAATCGTCCGGAAACAGGGTTAAGTTTCGGACACGATTCCTTGTATCCCACCATCTTATCTCATCTAGCTACAAAACACATCACATATTAGTGTCAATATTAGACTGACAAAATAGAAAAAAAAAACAACATCCGTGATAATAAAGAAACTTTTACATGGACTAGTTTATCGCAGAAAAATTAGTTAAGATCCTACATAAGTACGGCCCAAGGACTGCATGCAGGGAGGGGAGGATACCTTTTGGTACAATATATATCCTTTTTGTACAGGGGGATAGTGATGGGAGTATAGAGATAAAGGTGAAAGAAAAAAATAAATTTGTCAGTTTGCAGACAATGATAATAATAATAATAATAATGATAATCGTAATAATAATAATAATAAATAATAATGATAATGCTAATGATAATAATAATAATAATAATAATAATAATAATAATAATAATAATAATAATAATANAGAGATAAAGGTGAAAGAAAAAAATAAATATGTGAGTTTGCAGACAGTGATAATAATAATAGTAATAATAATAATAATAATAATAATAATAACAATCATAATAATAATAATAATAATAATAATAATAATCCAGTAAGTGATGATGGCCACTTCTAAGTGGACCAAGCTTTGTCACCGACCGGAAGCGAGTTTTGACACTAAAAGTCATTTCTATATGGAGGTACTGCAGTGCAACATTCCACCCAAGAATCATGGCCCTGGCTTAATAATTTTCAGAGATTTAGCATTTCGCGCGAGCAAGGTCGTAATTTTAGCACTTTTCATATTTTCTGCACTTGATGACCTTTGACCCCTGACCTGGCAAATATAGGTCATGCATGCAAGAAGCGCACTTGTAGTACTCATTAACGTCTGTAAGCATGCAAAGTTTCATTTGATTCCATACACCCACGGGAACTTGAAATTCGCGGAATGGTCCACCAGAGGTACAGTACAACTTCTAGGTGGTGCTGCCATCGACTGGAAGTGAGATTCGACACTCAATGTCATTTTTGTATGGAGGTACTGCAGTGCAACATTCCACCCAAGAATCCTGGCCCTGGCTTAATAATCTTCGGAGCCTTAGCATTTCGCGCGAGCATTGTTGTGATTTTAGATATTTTCATCGTTTGATGACCTTTGACCCCTGACATGGCAAATGTAGCACATAGGTGTACAGCAGAAAGTTGTAACACTAGTCAATGTCTATAAGCATGCAAACTTTCATTCAGTTCCATGGAGCCGCTGGGGAACTAGGAGGCCATTTTTGAAAACCGGTACAGGTTGCTAGGGATGCTGAGGCCAATCATCGCAGGGTTGCCACTCAAAAACTACAGGAGAGAGGGGGAAAATGGATGGCACACTTCTGATAGGGAATGACCTCAAAATTACGCCTAAAAAAAGTCATTAGTAATGCTTCTACAGCTCAAAAACGTGACAACAACGAAGAAAGCCAGTTATCGGCCGTTGCTAGGCAACAAGTAGTTGCCTTCCAGCCAAAACTTTGCTGGCACAACTAGGTCATACGCTGGTCATTGTGTCCAGGTTTGTTCGGAATCTGTTAATTCTGAAGGGAAGAAATGCCTGCCACAGTTAAACAAGGAAGAATACATGAATACAAGAAAGAAAATGCGACTAACAATAAGGGCAGTATGGAGCTGACCATTAAAGTAATAGCAAGAAGCAGTCCCAAGGTACAGCAAACCCGTCCCCAGGAGTCATTTTAGTGCTGACGTATAAACACAACAGGATATCTAGTTAAAGATGTCACAGCAAATTTGGAGTAAACTGGGTGTAAATTGTAAATCTGCCCATTTGAAATTTTAGCCCCGACCCACCTGGCATTGACCCCCTTACAGCTAACTGGCGGGTGACCCCTTGATGTTATGAGGCATGTTACAGGATGCAGATTTGAAAGATGCACCTTTAGGTTTTGGTTTCATGTCGATATAACGAATTTGAAAGGAGTTATGGCGAAAAAACTATTTTTCTTTTAATTATTTGGGCCTATAGCCTAGGCCTTGGTCCAATCTGGCCCAAAACTTAATCAGGTGATCAGAAGGTCATGGCCCATCATCCCTGTAATCTTAGTCAAAATGGTACCAGTAGTTATCGCGTAAAATAGTTAACTGACAGACACATAAACAAACAAACTTAGTGAAAACATTACCCGTACCCGTGCCCCTCCTAGGAGGGTAATATTAATATGGGCAGTAGTAGCAGTAGTAGCAGTAGTAATGGTAAGAATAGTAGTAGTAGTAGTAGCAGCAGTAGCAGTAGTAGGACTTTGAATTCTTCTTGTTGCTGTTGCTGTAACAGTAATAGTAATAGTGGCAGCAGCAGCAGCAGCAGTTACAGTGCAAGAACCATGGCAGTAGTCTTAGTGGTAGTAACAGTAATAATAATAGTAGTGGTCGTGGTAGTAGTAGAAGTAGTAACTTCAATGGTGGAGGGAGAGATGGATGTTGGAGGTAGACAAGGATGAAAATATCTGCTACATTTGCTCTGTTGAAGTTGATTTTGCTTGGTCAAACTTCGACCTAGGCTAGTGACAATATGTGCTTTACTTCATCCTTTCCACTAAGCTTGGTCAGAACCCAATAAAACTGTTTGAGCAATTTTTGACACACACACACACACACGCACACACACACATACACACACGCGCGCGAGCGCGCACACACACACACACGCACGCACGCACGCACGCGGGAGGAAAGGTACCATAGACTTTTTTTCTTGAAGTTAGGGCATGGAGAAGAGAAATACATTACTTTCCCTCGTCTTTTGTTCTTCCTGCAAAAAAAAATCTAAAATAAATTACAGGAGGTAATTGATCATAAGATTGTGTAATTTGGTCCTGAATGTTCATGTACCCACACGGTTGCGACCCTTGTCGTCACAAATTTCATATTTCTTTATTAGCTTATGGGAAACGTTTTGAACTGGAGAGATTAGCTACGGCCTCAGTGAATAAAGTAGTTTGGACGAAGGAGTAATAAACCAATATAAAACGTTACTTGAGTCAGCAGCCGCGAATCTGCAGCCACCTGATAATGACGAATGTCTCACCTGGTTCCAGAGAAGCCCTTCATGAGATACCAGCATCACCTCACCGTCTCCATTAGCACGGGGAGCCATCACACTCAGGTGATTGTTAGTTCCTTCATTCAGGTGCAACATGTCTAGCCCTCGGTACGCTGCAGCCAGTTCAAGTCGGGCACACCTGTGTCAAACCCACATAAATAATGTAAGAAATGTGGCATCTACAGTAGAGAACAAAAGTTCATTTATTATTTCCCTGTCTACCTTGTTCCTAAAACATGGTTGTGGTTTCCTCTCTGATACATCAAATGAAAAAGAATCATCTGTGTCCAGAGATATATTCAGAACTATCATACTCATGAAACTGGGGGTTACTTCCTCGATCGTGTTTTATACTAAATGCGTGTTGCCACTAAGGATTCTGAAGACGAAGTCTCGTTGACTTGTTTGAGAGATTGCTGAGACGATTTCAGGTTTTGCAGCCATTCTGTTAGACAGTGTGATCCTTTAACAGGATGGTAATAAGTTGCAAAATTATTCTTTTAGATTATAAAGGATTAGCTTGCACTTCTTGCCTCTTTTCCCTCCTTACCTATCTCTCCACTTACCTTCCTTCCTACCGTACCTCTCTACCTACCTACCTACCCGCCTCGCTTCCTACATACATAACTCCCTGTCTA
>JAGKTI010016145.1:0-19698 GCA_018397915.1 Birgus latro
ATCTGATCTGCAATAAATGGGAGTTTGTGGCCAGCTTTGTATAAAGTAATCACTTCCACACGTTTGTCCTTCCTTGTGGTTACTTTAGGCATGATGAGAATGTAGTAGGTAACCAAATAACTGTGTTATTTGAGTCAAAACATGGCCTTGTGGTGCATCACACACAGAGACAATCCTCGTCCTGTGGCTGCCTAAACATTACTGAGCCTGCTCCTGTGGTGCCAAACCTATCAAGCAGGGTTGCCGGCTCCCGTTGAAAAAGCATCAGCTCATTTCACATCACAGGGGAGGGTAGTATTAACCCTATTTCACTTAACGCGAAGAAGAATGACGTCGGCAAAAAAACGTCAATACTTTCCGCGCCTACTGTACATATTATTCACAAATGCATTTTTTTCTCAATAAATTGTAACATAATTATCATTGTAATAGTTTTAAAAAGCTGCAGAAATGCATAATTTTGAAAACATCAGCAATAACCCTCACCAGTTTTAAACGCAATCCGTGGCATGTGGCCATCCTCCATGTCAGACTTTCAGGTTGATTCGGCTCCAAAGTTGGTTCCTCACTAATCATTTGTGCCTTCTGTCTTAACCTACTATTGGCCTAGCCTAACCTAACAAAACTTAACTTGACCTAATTCAACCTAACTTAATTTAACCTAACCTAACTAAGTGACACAATTTGGGGACGAATGAGTTACGGGTCCGAATCAACCCATTGCCCTCTGTAGGACGCCACCACTGTTACTCATTATTTTTGCAGAATTTGGGTGTCATAAATGAATTATACAATCTTTAGTAACAGGAATGTTATTTCCACAGAATCTGTATGAGTTTACAGTTATGAAAGATACTCGCTGTCATAAAATTTTCATCATTTGTTAATGGGAACTCTCCTATAGTTTGTCCTAACTTCCTTCCCTGCTGTTTTGTCATAAAGCTTAGATGATGAAAGTCACCATCTGATATCCTGTGGTGTTCCTTAATGAGCTGCAACAAGTACAGTGCCCTCACATCCAGATCAGACAAGACCCTACTTCAAGGCAAATAAAATCCCTAGAATAATGGTAGTCAGACATACAGTCAATTTATGTTTCGAAAAACTTACCATGAGATTATTGTGTGGCATGATAAATAAGGGCAGGTGGGGGGGAAAAAAAAACGTACTATTTAACATGCAGTGAAATTGCAGGAGATCCCTCATTCATAGAATTTACAATTGTATTTTTTTCTCAGTAAGCTAGTAATCATTTTGTTAGGTTTAAAAAGTTGTGGAAGTGCATAGTTTTGAAGATAACTACCAGTATATAAACTCAGGTTTACATGAAAACCAAAGCAAGTTGCCACTTGCTTTGTCAGACTTTCAGGTTGATTTGGCCTCAGAATAATTTTGTCACTACAGTACAGCCTCATTATACGATGCCTTGTTATGTGATAAATTGCTACAATGATAACTTAGAAGTTAAACCCTGTCTCGGTACAGTGTTAAAAAATTATTCGCAATTTTGCGATGTTTTTGACAGCCACCTCCGAGAATCTCGTGCAGATGGGGTGATGCTTGTAAGCCAACAGTCAGCCATCAGATCCAAGTGTTTACAAGTGGAGGAACCTCATCTTGGGTCTGCGCAGGCAGTGGTCTTCGTCCCAACGTTTTTGATTCTCACTCGGCCATCCACATGTCCTGCACTTGTGAACATCTTCAGCACTCTCACTGAGTTATACGACCTTCCTGCTGCATCAGACTCTTGCAGCGCTATTGCTGATGCAATGACCCTGCAAATATGATGCAAATAATGCTGTGTGTGATATTAAATGAAGAGAGAACTTTTGTGTATGAAACAAGTGGAACTCTGTGAACTTTTAAATCATGTCTGGTGCTACCCTCAGTTTAAAGCATGATGCAGCTGATGTTACTGAGGGTAAGGCTAAAAGACGAAAGTGCAACCTATCTTGTGATATTAAATTGGACATTATTAAGTACCATAAGGAGGGGCAGGGACCAAGTATGATCACCAGTGCCATAAGCTGCACCACTCCATGGTCTCTGTGGTTTATAAGAAATTGAGGCAATTCATTCAGCATTGCAGGACAGGTCTTCCTTCACAGGAAGACAGTTAGCAAGAGCAGGGGAGCCAATTTGGAGGAAATGGAGCAGCTGTTGGCTCTGTGGGTTGATGACCCAAACAGAGTAAAGTAGCCTCTTCACTGCTCCTTTGTGTGCACCAAGGCTTTCGATATTTGGAAAGACCTAAAGGAGAAGAAAGGTATGGAGGCCAGGGAGAAGTTCAGGGCCAGCACAGACTGGTTTGAATGTTTCACGGCCTAAGCAGGCCTTAAACACATGACTGCATGGGGAGGTGGCTAATGCAGACCACGTCGCGGTTGAGGCCTTTCCTGCGTAGCTCAAGGCCATTATTGAGGAGGGGGTTACTCTTCAAAGTGCTTAGTTTTGACAAGACCAGCCTGTTTTAGAAGCAGATCTCGAGGAAGACCGACATTTGCCGGGAAGAACAGCATGCACCTGTCTTCAAGGCCACAAACGACTCTCTCACCCTCCTCCTTGGTGCCAGCGCAGAGGGGGACCTGAAGCTGAAACCACTTCTCTCTCTTTTATCACTGGGAGAACCCTCAAGTGCCGGCAGTGTTCATAAAGGAGAACCTGGGGGTTACTTGGAGAAGGAACCCCAGTGCCTGGCTGACATCCGCACTCCGCAGGTCCTACTTGGCAGGGTACTTGATCCTTTCTTGCATGACTATGCCAGCAGAAAAAACCTTGCAAATTGTTTCATGTTCCTAGTTGACAATGCCCCAAGCCACCCAGAGTACATGGAGGCGTGGATTGACAATATCATGGTGGAGCAACTGCTCCCCAACACATCACTGATGCAGCCCATGGACCAAATGGTCATTGCAGCATTCAATGCTTATTATTTCTGCTTCACCATGGAGTAGGTGGTGAAAGCGAGTGACGCAAGGGTGAGCGATGAGGTGCAGTGCTTTTGTAAATTATATAACCTAAAGCTTGCCATTGACAGCAAAATGGCATGGAAAAATGTGCTGCAAAGCACACTGAACGTCGTGTGGCATAAGGTATGGCTGAAGTGTGTGTGTACACCATCATGGGGTTCCTGGTGGTTGAAAGCATCCATCGAGACATCCTTGACCTCTCGCATAAGGCTGGCTTTGATTTTGTGGAGGAGGGGGAGATGGAAGACATCCTGGGGAGCCACATCGAGCAGCTATACAAAGAGGAGCTCATTGAGCTCGGGGAGTGAGCGGCGGAGACAACAGAGGGTGGCAAGGATGGTGGTGAGGAGGGGCACCTCCGTGCTTTGGACGCAAACACTTTGAAGGAGTTCCATGCAGTTACGGACAAGGGTATGGCATTCATCAAGGACAAGGACCCAGATCCTGCAATGAGTGACACATCAGTGCATGAAATTGAGTAACACCTGAGGGTGTACAAGGGGCTGCTGTTGTCTAGGAAATGGCAGCATTCCAGACCACCATCACCTCCTTCTCTCCCTCCATGAGCACTGAGGAAGGGCCAGTGCCATCAACGAGAGGTTTTCTAAAGGAGCGTCCTGGATCACCTGCCCCTGTCATGTCTCTCTCATCTTCATCGCCACCTGAAACACCCATACGCCACTCTGCCATGCTCTTTCTCACTCGCATCCCCACGCGTTCCCTCACCCACATCCCCATGCTTTCCTTCTCTCGCATCACTCCATGCTGCCTTGGCTATATCATAATCACTCTCCCTCGACCTCAGCATGTTACTCTCCCTCAGCCTCACCATATTACTCTCCCTTGTCTTCACCACAGCACTTGCCTTTGTCATCACCTTATCGCTCTTCATCTCCTCCTGAGGACTGGAATAATTGTCCAGGCCCTCCAGCTGTCCCCTAGTCTCAGAGGGGACCCTTAGTGATGACTCAGAATGGCATAGGACAAACTTCAGGTGGGTGGCAGATTTTTTTTTGGTACTTTTATGCTTTGTGGTCAGTACCACCCACCCTAACCCCATTGAACCCATGTTATAGCAACCTCACTATGCAAAAATTACCTCTGTTTTTGCTGGCATTTGTTTGTTTGTTTGTTTTTGTCTGTCTGTTAACAGGATTACCCAAAAAGGTATAAATGGAGTTTGATGAAATTTTGTGGAAGGGTAGGCCATGGGCCAAGTAAAATATGATTGAATTTTGGGGTGGATCCAGATCTGGATCCATAGTATCCCACAAAATATCTCCAAAAGTTCTCAATCAATTTCATTGAAATTTGTGGAAAGCTGAGCTGTGGACCAAGAAAGAATTGATTAAATTTGGGGGCGGATCCAGATCTAGAATTGTTCAAATACAGGTTGACATTGAAAAATCCGGCAATTTCCGGACCTGAGGAGTGCTGGATTTTCGAAAATGCCTGATTTCTTATGGTTATCTATCTGTCTATTGCCAGATGCCTCAATCCCGCACGGGGTGGCCACAAACAAACCGCCTCCATGTCACTCTGTCCCCTGCTGTTTCACTACCACGCTCCCAACTCACACCCCCCTCTCTCATATACCTCTCCACTCCATCCCTCCATCTCATCCTCGGCCTCCCCCTCCCTCTCGCCCCCTCCATATATGCTGTATATATCTAACAGAAAATGACAACCTGTGCAGTCCTTTAAAGAAAGAAAATTAAACACTAAATGAAAAGCAAATGAAATTTTAATGTTCACCAACTAAATAAAATAGTTCTACAGAATTTGAATGTCGTATGTTCCATAAATGGTTCGCACAGACACACCGCTATTAAGTGTTTTTAGCATTTCCACTTTCTCTGCGATCAACAACGCACGATGTTTACGTTTTACGCCACCTCTTTTCTTTGCTGAATCCATAATGGGGCTATACAGCAGTAAATAAATGATAAAATAAGAAGGAATGAGCAGGAATACCTGTTAGCAGGTGCAAGCAAGACCCAACAGCTGATTCTGGAGTACAGTGCAGTCAAAACATAAACGGCGCCTCCAGAAAATAGTGGCGCGCCAACACGGTAAATTTGAAAATGCGCTCAGAAATCCAAGCCGGAAATCTGAAGGAACCGGATTTTCGATGGCTGGATTTTTGAATGTCAACCTGTAGTTATGAATGGATTTTGGTTAAATTTTGTGGAAGGGTGGGCCAAGGAAGAAATGATTAAATTTTGGGGCAGATCTGGATCCGGATCCGGAGTGTCCCGCACAGTGTCTCCTAAAGTTCTCAATGAATTTCAACGAAATTTTGTGGAGAGGTGGGCCATGGCTCAAGAAAGAATTGATTAAAATTTGGGGCGAATCGTGATCGGGATCCTTTTTCCATGGATCTTGATTGTGTTTACTCAAAAAGGTATGAATGGATTTTGATGAAATTTTGTTAAAGGGTGGGCCATGGGCCAAGGAAGAAATGATTAAATGTGGAGGCAGATCCAGATCTGGAGTATTCTGCACAGCATCTCCAAAAGCTCTCAATGAATTTGAATGAAAAATTGTGGAAAGGTGGGCCATGGACCAAGAAAAAATTGGTTAAATTTTGAGTAGATCTAGATCCTATATCCACGGATCCAGATCTTATTAATGGCAGTGGCATTGGCAGAGGTATGTGCTCTTTAAGTGCTTTCTAGTTTGTTATGCAATAGGTCTTCTCTTGATGCACCCCAGTCACATACCGAGGCTGCACTGTAATCGTTTATCCCTGCTAACCTAACCTAACCGAATCTAATTCATCCTAACATAACCTAACTTAACTATCTATCAATCTATCTATTGCCAGACACCTTAATCCCATTAGGGTTGGCCACAAGCAAATCGCCTCCATGTCGCCCTGTCCCCCGCCATTTCATTGCCCTGCTCCCAGCTCACACCCTCCTCTCTCATATACCTCTCCACTATCTTAACAAACTGGAGTAATTTGGCGATGAATGAATTTTGAGCCTGAATCGATCCATTGTCCTCTGTAGGATGGCACTGCAAACGTTAATGAACCTAATGTTGTGCTCTTTAGTAACATAAATGTTATTTCTGCAGAATGAGGGTGTCATGAAGGAATTGTACAATTGTAGGAGAAAACTCCCATCATAAGTTTTTCGTGATTCGTTAATGGGAGCTCATCTGCAGTTTGTCCCAACATGCTAGTACTGTACAGTGTTAGGGTAGCGGTGGCAGCTACTTCTTTCTGTGTGACCTCCGGTCAGGGCTTTAACATTCAACTGGATTCTCCCTTTTTTACTCATATGCGTACAGTCTTTACCATATATGATCACACCCTTTTGAGCTTCCTTTGGATTATCAAATTTTTTGCATATATTTTTTTCCCCTGTGATCGGACATAATGGTCTGACCTCTAAGTCCAATCACATGACCACTAACTCCAATCACCTGGTATTAATACTATAAATCAGTAGCTTAATGCTTGTCCTTCTAGTATGTATGTGCACAACACCTGAAGAATGCTTGAACTAATTTATTTCTAGATCCCATGAAAATTCTTGACTGCATGACAAAATACACTCATTCTTTATTTTTTCAAGGAAAGAACTTAGGAACTAATATAATTTTCCTACACATTTAAGTATACTCCGAAACAGTGAGGGGTTTGTGACAAGGTTTAAATGCAGTGGATTACAAAGAATAAAGGAAATCTTCAATCCTTTATTCTAAAAATTGGTAAATACAATTTTGTTTGAAATTAATATATGGCACTAAATATATATTTTTTTCTTATTTGCTTCCACATGAATGAACATCGGGCTTTTTTCAGATAGTATCTGCATAATATTTCAATATAACATGTAGTCAAATGGACTGATTGTAGTAATTACCTTAACCTCTCCTATCGCTCTAGTATGGCCTGTGGACCCTCCAAAGAAACGCCGCCTTTGGCACTTTGGACCTGCAGATTGGGAGGCCCTCAGGCAGTACTTCTTTGATTTTCCTTGGAATGATTATTGCTTCCATGGCCGGGAGCCATCTGAGTGTGCCTTGTGCATTATGGAGGTTATTCTCTCGGGCATGGAAGCATACATTCCTTTCTCATATCCTCTGACTAATGCAAGAAAGCCTTGGTTTAATCACGCTTGTTCTAATGCTGTCCGCAACAAGGAGAGCCCCTATAAGAGGTACCGGAGCCAACCCACCCCTGAATCACATCTTTTATATTTTTCTGCCCGGAATTGTGCTAAGTCTTCTTCGCTCTGCTAAGAATAATTTCATCCGTGCTAAATGTTCTCAACTCTCCAACTCGAATTCTTCTCACTCCTTCTGGCACCTTGCCAAAAACCTTTCTAACAACTTTACCTCATCATCCTTCCCTCCTCTTTTCTACTCTGATGGCTCTGTAGCTATTTCTTCTACTGATAAAGCAGATCTCTTTGCTCAGACTTTCTCCTCCAATTCCACCTTAGACGATTCCGGTGCTATTCCTCCATCACTTCCCCCCTCTGACTTCCTCTTGACTGACATTAAAATTTCTTCAGCTGATGTATTTTCTGCCATCACTGGCCTCAGTACTAACAAGGCATATGGTCCTGATGGAGTCCCTCCTGTTGTCCTCGAAAACTGTGTTTCTGTTCTTACACCCTGCCTAGGTAAACTCTTTCGCCTTCGTCTATCAACTTGTACCTTTCCTTCTTGCTGGAAATTTGCTCTCATTCAGCCAGTCCCAAAGAAGGGTGACCATTCCCAACCCTCTAACTATCGTCCAATTGCTTTAACATCCTGTGTCTCAAAAGTTTTCGAGTCAGTTTTTAACAGAAAAATTTTAAAGCATCTTTCCTGTCACAACCTTCTTTCTGATCGTCAGTATGGGTTCCGTCAGGGAGGCTCCACTGGCGATCTTCTCACCTACCTTTCAGACTCCTGGTCATCCTCCTTTTGGGACTTTGGCGAAAGCTTTGCCATTGCACTTGACATCTCAAAGGCTTTTGATCGAGTCTGGCATAAATCTTTAATTTCCAAACTGCCCTCCTACGGTTTCTATCCTTCTATCTGCGCCTTCATCTCTAGCTTCCTTTCTGGTCGTTCTATAGCCGCTGTTGTAGAAGGCCATTGTTCTTCTCCTAGACCTATCAACAGTGGTGTTCCTCAGGGCTCTGTCCTATCACCAACTCTCTTCCTTTTATTCATCAATGACCTTCTAAGCTGTACATCAGACCCTATCCACTCATATGCTGATGATTCCACCCTTCACCTTTCCATTCGGTTTCCGCAACGTCCATCTCAGCAGTTACTTTAGCAAACAAGGGATGAGGCTATGGCACACCTAATGTCTGACTTGGCTCGTATCTCTGATTGGGGTAAAAATAATCTTGTTATTTTTAATGCATCAAAAACTCAGTTCTTACACTTATCAACCCGACAATCTTCCTCAGGATTACCCACTAATGTTTAATAATGAACAGTTATGTGCTGCATCATCCTTGAACATGCTTGGGGTTTCATTCTCTCGGGATTTGTCTTGGAAAGAACATATTACATCTCTTGTGAAATCTGCTTCCAAGAGATTAGGTGTGCTAAGCCGTTTCCGAACTTTCTTTACGCCTGCACAGTTGTTGACCTTGTACACGGGTTTTATTCGTCCGTGTATGGAGTACAACTCTCATGTGTGGGGAGGCTCTCCATATGCAGCTCTTCTCAATAGGGTGGAGTCAAAGGATTTTCGTCTCATTAACTCTCCTCCTCTTACTGATTCCCTTCAACCTGTGTCTCTTCGCCGCACTGTTGCATCTTTATCTCTCTTCTATCGCTACTTCAACGGTCACTGTTCCTCTGAGCTGTCTGCTTGCATCCCTCCACCAGTGTTGCTGGTAGAGCTGCACTCACTCAGCCGCATACCATTCTCTCTTCATGGCAACCATAGAAATGTACCAATTCAATGGGTAACAAATAAAATTTGATATGTTGGAAATTCTCGTAACTAGTATTTTATTTTACATATACAATGTATGTAATGACAACAATCAACAACTGAGTTTGTATATACAATCATAAGAATAAAAACATTAACATAAGGGTAATATACTACGACACAATTTACTCATTTGCATCATGTTGCACTCTTGATCATTCCGTGTGTTGGGTTGAATGCAACACATCCACCACTCCCACTTGCTGTTTCAGATGTTAAAACAATATTTGCTTGTGTGTGAAGAGAGAGTTTATTCCTAACCTTAGTTTTATTGAGGTTTACCTTGGAGAAGATTCTTTCTGCGTCTGCGTTGCTAGTAGGCAATGACAATATTCTGAGAGCAAACACAGGAAGTGATTTAAATATCGGAGTCCCCTTGTCACTTTTAAGAGTTGAAAGCCACTCAAAAAAGACCTCTGGGTTGTTCTGTGTTTTCACATTTTCAGGGATATTCAGATTTGGGAGATTCCTCCACTCATCATCGAGTTGTTGCAAATCACCCTGATATATCCGAGGGAGCTCCTGCGCTAAATCTGAGAGAGATGGGGTTTCCTTTAGAACATTTTTATCAACACAATTTGCAACAGTTAACAGTGTGCACATTTCCAACATTTTGGAGTCCAGTGGAAATCTTTTCTTCATTTCCATGCAAGCTGTTACCAGAAACGTCCTACAGCGACGTCGCACATCACAGATCAGTTTCGTGTTCTCTCGGTATTCTGGTGATTGGCATAGTCTATGTACTTCAGCACCTAAGTATATGTGCTCTAAAGGATCTCCTCACATGGATCTATGCGTGTTATGTCTGGTGTGGAAGTTATTACCTCCTGTTTGTAATAACACCTTAGTGTGTTCCTGTACAGAGTTTTGCAAGAGTTGTGCAACTTGTGAACTGTTGACTCTGTCTTCTGGAACATGAGGTTCATTTTTGTAAACTTAGGGAGAATGAATGTCAGGAAAGTGAAGTACATGAGATCAGAAGGATCTTGTAGGGCTTCATATATAGCAGAAGAAGCTGACAGTCTGTCCTCTAGGTGCTTCTGTGAAAAGTAGAGTGTGAGAGGCTGCCACTGTTCCACCACACGATTTACAGCCATTTGTAATGACAGCCATCTTGTCTGTGCAACATGCAGTAATTTGTGTGGTTTAACATCACAGAATGACTGGAATTCTTTAAATTCGTTCTTTCTTTTTGCACTGTGAGAGAAATGTGTATATATGTTTCTAATTAGGTCTTCACATACACGAGGCAGGGTCTTTGCTGCCTGTGATGCGCACAGATGTATCGAGTGACATATGCACCTGAGAATTGTCACACCTGGAGCAGCCTCACGGAGACGGCTAGAAAGTGAATTATGTGCACCCATGATATTGCTTGCACCATCGGCAGCAAATCCAATCAAATTCTCTATTGGTATGGAGTGTTCCTCGAAATAGTTCATTATTATCTGAAACAGATGTTCTCCTGTGGATCCTGTTGCCTTATCTGTGATGTCATTTGTTGTGTCATATACAGGCAACAAATCAAGAAATTTTGTTTCAATTTTACCTGTTACTTGTTTGAACATTTTAATCACAATTGCACAGCTCTTACAAGTGCTGATGTCTGTTGTTTCGTCTATGATCACCGAAAATTTATTTTCTTTCATAGCATCATGTAGCTGGTTTCGAGATACCTTACCTATGTCATTTAGTACACGCGTAGCCTTGGTTCTCTTTAGTGATAATTTGTTTGCAATTTGTGAGTCAGGGAATATATCTTTCAGTAGTGACGTGAGGTGGTCAATGGAATTGATGGAAATATTATGTTCAGCCAAAAATGCTGTTAACTTAATTTCAGCACGAGTCACAGAATCATCACAATCGCTTGGAGGAGAAGGCTGGTTTGGTGAGGCCGTTTGAAGTGCAAGAGCCTCTGTGTGGCGCTTTGATGTTCTGTGGCGTTTAAGAGTCGAGATTTCGGTGACCATGGATGACCTACACACGACGCAATAGGCTTTATTCTCATCATCATCCACCTTCCTGAGCCATCCTCTAAAGTCACCATCTTGTAGCCACTCCTCTCGGAACTTCCGTTTTGGCATCGTCACACCAAGGCCAGATGTTTCGCAGCTGTTCAACAGGTTGATTAGTATTAAGTTTCCCATTGAAAATCCAGCGACAACGCGTAAAGAATGGCCATGAAGAACTATTATAGTTCGAGAATGAACTTATCCCTTATGATTATATAACCATGATCTCTTATTAACAGGGCATCTGGGGTTATTGAAAGGAATCCGACTTTCAGGATGGAGTGAGATCACATACGAAAACAAGGTTAAAATGGGGGACTCATATACATAAGGTTCAGCAAAAGTACAATAATTATTGGAAATGACAAATAGCAGGAAATAGTGCACGTATAACAAGGGTAGTACAACTTCAGTATAACAATAACACGCTACTTAACATACCTTCCTATTTGCAGTCGTAGATGAGTGATGACCATCTTTTGTCACAAGCCTTTATGCCTCATTACTGCTCCATTGAATAGGGTAACTAATATTCTTATGCTCTGCTCATCACAGTAGTAAAATATACATCCCATTTATGTGGCTTATTATTAGTTAGTATCATTTAAATAATTTCTGATAACTAAAACACTGTATTGTGTGGGGATGCGGCAAGTAAAACCGCATCCCGCGGCTGCGGCTACCTTGGCCGCATTCATTCGTGGTGGTTGTGACCGCAGAGTGTTTGGGCCGCATAGCAGACGAAAAAGCCGCACTTCGGCAACACTGCCCTCCACCTCTACGACGGGCACGTAGTACCCGTCTAGCAGCAAACTCTCATCCCTTTTCTGTCCAACTCTCTAAGGCAAGAGTTAACCATTACTCCCAGTCCTTCATTTATGCAACTGGTCAACTCTGGAACTGTCTTCCTCTGTCTGTATTTCCTACTTCCTATGATCTCCAGTCTTTCAAACGCAGTGTGTCCAGGCATCTCGAATTGAATGGATCTTGAATTTGGCTCTCTTTCGTATTGTTTTTGTTTATTCCTGGAAGGAACAGTATGCAGGCCTGTGGCCTTTGGTTCCTTCTTCCTTGCATTTAAAAAAAAAAACAAGTTAAGGGTACTATCTTTGTCACTAATAGTATAGTATAAGTAGGCTAATCTACGTATACTAATACATTACAAGGCAGATGTGCGTTCTGTTAGCACAATATCAGTTCTACAGTTTCATCCCGATTTAACCTAATTCATTCATGTACTGTACATTATGATCCAATATGCCCACATACATAAAAAAAAAAAAATGCAGACCTAATTAGGCCTATTTCACCAAATTGGAGAACTATATATATTTAATGTGCTTTTTTAAAGTAAGCATACTAGGAAAACTTTTAATTTTAGTGGCATACACAAAAATACATTACAGTAAGGTCCCGGGTTACATCAGTATCGACTTACGTCAAATCGAGGTTACGACAGTCGGTTCGGAAATTTTAAAATATAAGAAAATAAAGAAAAAATACGTAAAGCTCGGTTTTTAAAGTGTTGCTGTTTACCGCAAGATGTCTCTGGTGTTTTCCCGCCTCACGCTTGACTACCAACAAAACAAGAATCGCTCTCAGTCTCGCTGCTACTACCACCTGTACTGTAATTTTCTTGTGTTTGTTTTTTGCCTGATTCCACGATGCCTAAGAGACACCTTCCTAGTGACCATAATGACTCCAAGAAACGCAAGACCATCACATTACGTGAAAAAGTCGATATTATTAAGCATAATGAGAAAGGAGAAAAAGCATCAGTGATCGAGTGAGGAAAAAAAAGCCATCCAAACTGATGTTAGAAATGCTTACATTATCTTGCTGGTAATGATGTTCGTATTTCATATTTTACGGCAGTATTTTACGGTAAACTTTATTGTATGATGAAGTATGAAAAGTGTTTGAATTTAGGAATAAAATGTGTGTTGGCAGTGGGCACGTGAGGAAGCGGTTGCCATGACGATGAGAAGTGCCGTTACTGCAGCGAGTGAGCTACTGTGACGAAGACTCGTAGCAAGTACAACTTATATTTTATTAAATAAATATCATCAGTTCAAAAGACTGTGTTCTTATACAAACCTGTTATAAGATTATTACCTGTATAGTATGCGATGTATGGTTGAAAAATCTGTAAAACTCGACTTACGTTCAAAATCGGCTTACGTCATGTCTCAGGAACGGAACTGTGATGTAACCCGGGACCTTACTGTATTTTCCCCAAAATTGCTTCACCCTTACATATATTTTCATCCAAAAAGTAAAACAATCTGTTGGCCTTCTCTTGGTGTGGATAGGAACTATAGCTATAATTAATGTGACTGCCTAAAAAACAGTTGCAAGGCATCTCTTCCCTGCATCAAGTACACCTCTTCTATTTTAATAGCTGCAGTCCTGCCCTGAGTAACATCTGTTACACATTTGTTCTGAATTACACAAACTTCATCTGGAGTAACTGGGAAAGAAACATCATTTGGACTGCTCCAAACAAATTGATCCTTCTGACCTTCCAACTCCAGGAAATGTACTTCAAGACCCTCTTCCACTGCATTTTCAACTCTCCCAAGACATGCCTTATATGTTGTGCTGTTCTCACTTCTAGATGTAGTGTTAATTACAGGTATCTTGACTACAACCCAGGATCCCTTCTCAGGCTGATGCTGTAGATCTATGTATTACATTGCATTTTCAGCTATGAAACTTTCAACCCCAGTCATCATTGTCATCTACTTGTACAAACATGCTGGGGTCATCAGTAATAGAAGATTCATCAGATGACTCGCTATACACCTCATCTATATTGCAACCTATTGCAGAAGTCTGAGCCAAGGGCACCAATTCAAAAGTCTGAGCATTAATTACTGGTACTGCAG
Source organism: Birgus latro (assembly GCA_018397915.1). Classification (NCBI taxonomy): domain Eukaryota; kingdom Metazoa; phylum Arthropoda; class Malacostraca; order Decapoda; family Coenobitidae; genus Birgus; species Birgus latro. The sequence goes on from JAGKTI010016145.1 coordinate 13,829, forward strand.
ATGATTGTGTTGCATTGGTTTTCATTGTGGGTTTCCTCTTTGATTTCTCCCTCTTTTTCTATCTATCTGATGCCATAATCCCATAAGGGGTGGCCATTTGACTTTGAGTTATTTGGTTTACGGGGAGGGGCACTAACGCTCCACCAATCCACTTGTTGACACATAGGGAGCACGTATGGGTTGGTTATATGGTTACCACCCAGCGTTGTAAATAGTTTCTTGACTTACAGGAAACCATTTGGCTTGTCACTCAATGTAAAGCCACCTGTAAAGGAAAGAAAAGCAATAAGAAGTGACAGGAAAGATGGGAGAAATAGGATGAGAGGAGGGCAGGCACAGAAATAGAATGATCAAGGCTAAGGAAGAAGTAGGCAGCACTTCATCAAGTGAGTGGATGATGATCGCTTTTTCTTGGCCTCTAAATCTTTTCTTGCTTTATGCTCCTCCTCAGGCAACTGTATGGCTGCAGATGAAGACAGTGCAAATGTTTTATCCCTTAGGGTCTTTTTGCACTTAGGACCATGTGTTTTTCGTGGTGAATGGAAAATCTGTCTTGAAGTGAATTCAGTGTTGTGCCCAACCTTGTTTTTCAGTAGAAACCCCTGAAGCTTGTCAGTCAGTACCAGATCACATATTGGTGCCTTGCAGAGTTGTGAGGGTTTTAATGGCACTGAAGTCAGTGGTCAAACCAGTGGCCATTGACTGGACAAAATCCTGGAGCTTTCAGTTTGGACTCCAGTATGCACACGCATCGTGAACTTAGTCTGCATCCCTGTATTCTTGTAACCACCTTGGTCAGTTCCATCAAACAGTGTTGAGAAGTCATCTTTCATGGCCACAGTTGTAATCTTGGAGTAGTCTGGAGCCTGAGTATCAAATGGATGAATTCCACATTTCCTAAAGCTGTTTTTAATGTTTTCCATCTTACATGCTTGTTTGTACATTTGCAGAAATACTGGGGCAAAGTGTACTTAGGTGTCTGGTCTGGATGATCTTCCTGTCAGGCAGCAGCTGTGGTTTTCCATGCCTTTTTCAGTGGGCCAAACACTGCTACATCTAATGGCTGCATGAAATGAGTCGAATTTGGTGCAGCCCATATTGAATTATCTGTGCTTCTTGAAAAGCTTCAGCCAGATGGTAATTAACTCTAGATTCGTGCCAGTCCATCCAAACAACTACAGGCTTCTTTACTTCATTCTTCTCCAGCCAATCACTGAATCCATTACACATGTACTCGAGGAAGCACTCAGTAAACATAAAACCAGAATCACTCTTGCCCATGATAAAGTCTTCTTGCTTTGAGTTTTCAATGATGGCCTCTGAGATACTCATTCTCGGGTATAATATCATTGGGGGAGGGATCTGGCCATCTGTTGAGACACATGCAAGCACAGTAATGTTCTCTTTAGCTTTTGAAGAAGTGGTATATGCAACATTCTGAGAGCCACGAATTGCTAAGACTTGCCCACCTGAAGGAGACAACGAAAACCCACTTTTATCTAAGTTAAAATTCCTAGCTGGATCTAAGAGTATGTCAGAGGCATCAATTTCTGCGAAGAATTCTCTTGCAGTGGTAAACCACTGTTCAATGCTTGATTGGGTGACTCTCTTCCTTGAAAGTGTGAGGGACTCAGGAGTTCTAAAGGTAATTTGGGGATTCCTTTTACAGAAGAGTCGAAACCACTCCTTCCCAGGCTTCAGGCTAGAGCATGCGGCAGGTCTTTTCCGATTTATGCCAGCATGTACCTCTTTTTTAAGTATGGTCTTCACTGCGTCCAGTAATTTTTCTTTGGTCGCTGGCATAGCTCTCTTCTGTGAGTGTTCTATGTACCTGACAATTATCTGTTCTTCTGCAGCTGTCAGTATTCCATTTGGCCCCATTTTGGTTTCAAAGGCTGATTTTCCTGTTAGTTTGTTTTGCAATGTTGTATAAGGTAATTTGAATTCCCTTGAGGCTTGTCGTATCATAAGATTTCCCTCGGAATTTGCATCTTGGATGGCTGCAATTTGTTCTTCACTGTATTTAGTCCTTTTGGGTATTAGTGGTAGGTGGTGGTGACCATCATCCACTCACTTGATGTAGTGCTGCCTACTTCTTCCTTAGCCTTTATCATTCTTTTTCTGTGCCTGCCCTCCTTTCTTCCTATTTCTCCTATATTTCCTGTCACTTCTTACTGCTTTTCTTTCCTTTACAGGTGGCATTACATTGAGTGACAAGCCAAATGGTTTCCTGTAAGCCAAGAAACCATTTACAACGCTGGGTGGTAACCATATAACCAAACCATACGTGCTCCCTACGTGTCAACAAGTGGGTTGGTGGAGGGTTAGTGCCCCTCCCCGTAAAATAAATAACTCAAAGTCAAATGGCCACCCCTTATGGGATTATGGTGTCTGGCAATAGATAGATAGATAGATAGGGTATTTGTGGAGAATTTACTGCACCAGGGTTTTTCTTTTTTGCAGCAGTTCAATTCATGGCTTATCGGCCTCCTATATTGTAGAGAGAAATTTAAAAAATGGTAAAGCTAGCGAATTGTCATAGCACTGACTCTCATCAGGTGCAGAGAGAAACTGAGGAAAGAGCAGGAAAACAAGGGAAGAATGTAAGGAAGAATTAGGAAGGGGGAGAGGCAGGAAGGGGATGAAGTCAGAAACTAGATCTGGAAGATGGCAGGAAAAAAAGGTGAATAAAAAAAAAAAAGAGGCTGGACGGAAGAAATAGTGCGAGTGGGGTTTTTAAAAAACTGGAAAAGGAAACAGAAGGCACAAAAAAGAGCAACATCAAAGAGGAGAGAGGGGTAGTACATACTCACAAACTTCCTGTTAGCTTGTTTTTCGTGTCTTAAGAATCCTTGAGCCTTCTGTCTCCATCTCCTGGTAACTCCTCTGTCTACCTGGTCAATTTCTTCTACCAGCCTCTCTCGTGCTGTCTTCTTGCCTTTACTCTCTCCTGTCTATCCCTTCCTTATCCTTCCCCCTCCCAACTTCTCCTTCCTCTCTTTGTACAACCACTTTTCTGTCTTTGCTTTCGCCCCTGTGTTTACAGTTCCTCTCTGCACTGATGAGGGTCACAGTTTTAAACGAAACATACAGTACATTGTACACTGATAGTGTTCAGATTGTGAAAGAATTATAGACCTAACCAGTATAGGTCTATTCAAGCAACTGTATATCTTCATACAGATATAAAGTATACAGACTTTGACACATTAGCTAGTACCAGTACGTGCTTCGGTGATCAAGAGCGTAGCAAGAGCGTATAGCCTACCTCACCGAAGGGTCAGTACATCAGTGCGCCGTAGGCGTGGGTGGGTGCTGGGCGGTGCCAGAGGGGCACACGCTTGCTCATGTGGTACAGTACTAACCTAGATGTTTCTCGAATTTTGGGGATCGCAGAATATCTTAGGGAACTACGCGGAGTGACTTACCACCTAAGGTAAATGATTCACCACCATGCTTACCTCATCCTTCACTGGGACTGATCCACCACTACGGTCCCACCACTGTGGTCGACTGATCTACCACTGTGGTTGACTGGTCCACCACTGTGATCAACTGATCCACCACTGTGGTCGACTGATCCACCACTGTGGTCGATCACTGATCGGATGGTGACACAACCTTTTATATGGGAAACTATGGGCACTAGTGCAATTTTAAGTCCATTATAATGTGTATCAACATAAATCAAGGTATGTGTGAGAATATGAAGCATTTTAAAGAAAAAAAAATTGTGATTGGATACTAACAATTAGCCAGTTTTGGAGTTAGTATCAGATCACCTCTATTGTATGGTTACGAATGTAATAATTATGCTGGTTGTTGGCTTTATATGTTAATCATACATTTATCTTCAGCATAAACCATTACTGAGCTGTTAAACTTGTAAAAATATGACTAAAAAAATGTTGAACAAAAACTTTTCCTTAAGGGTTGCTGTAAGAAACGTGTGTAAAATGATGATTTTTTTACTCTGAAATTTTGTGGAAGCAGATAGGTTGTTGCTATAAATTTCAACTATTGACACAATAATAATTAGCCATTAGCCATTTATTTTCATAATGGAGGTCGATGCTCTATCTTAACTTGTTTTGCCTGTAGCAGTTTTTTCTAGAAACATGTAGAAATGATCGGATACTAACGCACTGATTGGACACTAATGACCCTACCCTACGCCAGAGAGCAGAGGGAGACTCTTTCATGGTGAGAGTTGAGGGAGACTCTTGCATGGTGAGAGCAGAGGGAGACTTTCGCGTGGTGAGAGCAGAGGGAGACTCACGCTTGGTGATGTCACACGCAAATGAATGATTTGATTAGCCACTGCACCTCTCCTGGGCAATGTATGTTCTCATTCACTGTGTCTATAGCACCTCTTGCGGGACCTGCAGAATAACGGACCCCCCTGCCACCCACCACCCCCTACAATAGCTCTTTCTATATATGTTTCGTTTCGTTTCGTTTTTGAAGGCTCCAACATGCTTGCATGTGTCGGCCTTGGTCACCTAATGGCGGCTCTCCATGCTGCTTGATCCCTGGCAGCCTCCCTGTTCAGTCCCTTAACCCTTAAGTCACACTTAATGACCTCGTCCCATGTCTTTCTCGGTCTACCCCTCCCAACCTCTCCCCCAATATTAACACCTCTCACCCTCTGTACCCAATTATCATCCCCCATCCTCTCCACATGTCCAAACCACCTCAGCCTACATCTCCTCATCACAACACCAATACATTCCAGTCCCATCCTACCTCTCAACTCTTCCATCGTAAACCCAGCCCCCCCAGGCCTTGCACGCAGGGACTCACTGCACATCCACCTAATCATTGTCATTTCTGTACGTTTAAACCTGCGAATATCCTCTTCCTTTACTGCCCAGGTCCCACTACCAAACAGCATCACACTCCTAACACATGCTGCATACAACAACCCCTTAGCACATAAGGAGAGTCCTCTCAGTGTCAGGAGCGGCAACAGCTCCCTGAACTTCTTCCAACCACTTCTCACCCTAGCAACCAAGCTAACTCCAGCCCCACCTCCGGCACATAACATGTCTCCCAAATAACGAAACTCCTCCACACACTCAAGAGACTCACCTGCAAGTTCAACCCTCTCACGCCTAACAATCTCCACCTGCTCTCCCCGACACGCCGCACACATGAAATCAGCATCATCTCGCAGTCTGCCTCTAATACCACTACATCTCTTGTGCACCCACTTATCACAAACACTACACAAGATGGAATTGCTTCCCACACCCTTGTGGCAAACTGCACATGGTCACTCTCCCTCTTTTCTGATTGTACTGCCACCAACCCTAGATATCATCACTTTTGTTTTATCTGTATTCACCCTCAAGCCCTTGTGCCCCATACCATCTCTCCACTTCTTAAATCTTTCCTCCGCCTCCTTTTCATTCTCTGCAATCAACACCAAATCATCAGCATACAGCATCTCCCATGGGAGTCCATCTCTGAAGTCACATGAGAGGGCTTCAAGCACCATGATAAACAACAAGGGACTCAAAAGTGACCCCTGATGCCCACCAACATTCACGGAAAACTCATCACTCAAAGCTCCATTCACTCTTACCTGGGTGCGAGCACCCATGTACATGGCCATAACCACCCTAACCAGCCACTCTTCCAACCCTAGCTTTCTCATTGCCCACTTCACCCCTCTCTAGGGACTCTGTCAAAGGCCTTTTCCAAATTAAAAACAAAATACAATTCCCTTTTCTTGCCAATATATTTTTCCTGAAGCTGTCGAACAATGAATATGGCATCAGTGGTCCCCCTGCCTGGCATAAACCCAAACTGCATCTCATCTATATTCACTCTTTCTCTAATCATACCTTCTAGAACTTTCTCCATTA
>JAGKTI010016146.1:0-19696 GCA_018397915.1 Birgus latro
GGATGCCAAAGACCATACAAGGGATGGCTGGAGAGCAAAAAGAATGATGAAGCAGTGGGAGAAAAAAGAGAGGATTATTATGTTTGGAAGGAGACAGGAGAAATAGGTGGCAGAAAAAAAAAGTCAAAATTAAGTGCGCGTGAAGGAAGCGCAGCTAAGTTGTGAGTGGAAAGAACGCAGGTTTTGGAGGCAATTAAGGAAAAGTTATGAGGGGCTGAGCGAAGCACATGAGTAAACGAAATGGATGGTTAGGTGCTTGTGGAAAGAAGAAAGGTATTCGGAAAATGGAAATAATACAACTATCAGGTGCTGGATGTGGGAACCAATGGGATGACTTGACTAGAGCTTGACCATAAGGAGAAAGAGTGTGACTGGAGGAAAATATCAGTATGTATGTAGATCAATGGAAAAACTAATGGCAGGAAACCCTCCGGAAATGAATTATGTGAGCGGATAAACATTATCGTGTGGAGGGAAAGTAGTTAAGCCGTGTAGATTAGCCTAGATTCGAGGAAGAGTGCGTGTGGAATAGAAGATTGAATAACCGTACCACTCACTATTTGTGAAGGAATTCATCAACTCCATCCAGCACCATAATAATGAGAAGTTTTTCTAAAGCCGAATAAAATATTGTGACAGTAGCAAAAATTAAGTGAATTAGTGGAAAAAAAATATTGTTTATATCAATGACAGATGGAAAGTATTATGGAAGGTAAAGGCGGAAATGTTTTGAGATCATACTATCCATCAAACATCAGGCAAGAGAAATAGAAATTTGTATACACTCATCATCTTTCTAACCAACGACCTCTGTCGGCGTATTAATATAATTTCTTAAGCATAAGTCACGTAGAAGAATAATTGTTTATACTTTATCTTCTTAGTGGTAGATGGTTACGACCATCATGTCACCTGATAATAGTGCTGGCTACTTCAGCCCTGTTCTTTTCCTTTGTCTGTCTTTCCTTTTGCCTACATCTCCCTTTCCATTATGTCACCTTTTATCACTCATTACTAGTTCAAGTGGCTCTACACTGAGTGACAAGTTAAACTGTATTCTGTAACCCAGTCAGTCATTTACAACTCTGAGTGATAACCAGACAACCAGGTCATGGAGTGGAGTGGAGCCTACTGTGGTGTGTTTATAAACGACAGGTTGATTAACATCGTGCCGTAAATCACCATAGTTTGTGTGAGGCTCGAATCAACCTAGCCCGCAGTGGCTTCGAGCCCTAAACAGATGAGAGTGCTTTACGGTACGATGTACTTCTACTATGGTGTCCCTGTTAACTAGGTGGAGAGATGCAAAGGGAGAATCCACCCAGGAACATAACCTTCAAAATTTTTCCCGCACTTCGCGTTCTCAACCGCATGGGGACACTGGTTCACTGCAAGGGACTGGTATTTGCTTACCTGTGATTGATGGGTCTGTTCAACCAGACAGGATCGAGTTCAACAACAACAAAAACAATTTTTATCTTCAGTATTACAGGTACGGTACGAAACAATGCAGGACCAATCTAGAACGAAAGTTAAAGTGAAAAACACAGCCCAAAAATATGGTTGTAGTAATGAAATTGTATGGAAACATATTTGTCGTGGGGAAAAAAAAAAATATGGATAGCCTGCTATATAAATAGTCCCTTTTGTGCCTAACCAAAATTCTCCCTTGGTGACTTCCTTTCAAAATATCGAGCTATGTAAGGCAGATATTCCCTCCCCTTCCAGAGGCCTCAGTTTGTGAAAGGGCAGTGCGTCTCTCCTCAGGGACCCTAAGGCTAGAAATGGACAGAACCTGTCTACTTTCTTACTTTCCCCATCTCTCACTGCATATAATATACATATTTAACAGCCTTTTGTACAGAAACAGATTTCCCCACTCGATAAAGATTTGTCCAAGTTAGGTTTACTTCCATTCATGGTTTTCAAAGCTAATATATCTGTTCTCAGCTTCATATATTTTCCTATACCGTAGCTTTATGCCAAACTTTACAAATCCTGGTTAGTCATACCATTTTGATTGCAGCTTACCCTGTACACTTGGGAAAATAACGCTGAGGTAACAGATTTTACAGATGAAAAGCAAATTTTGATACTACACAATCTACTACAATAAATTCTGCGCCATCTGCCTTCGGCTGCCACCACACTGACGAACGTAAGCGCTTGCATTTATATTAGTTAAAGAACATGGGTTCGGACAGAAAGGCTGAACAGTCGACCTTGTCGTGAGAAATTCATTTAACAAGGCCATATCCCGAAGGGAGAGCTGCCAGATCATGACAGGTCACACTGTGTCTATCAATTTTCTTCCTTCTTTGCTACGTGCAAGCTTTAAATTTTTGTAGATGCTTGTGACATTCTTTCTCGTACCTTCTTAACAAAGACACAGGGAGAACAAGGTATGCAGTGTATAGCTAGTGCACTGGGTAGTTAGAATGAATAACAGGCTTACTGTATCTCGTAAGTTTTCAATTCAGTTAGCAACAATCGCACTTGTAATATAAATTACAAACAGTGTGCTTGTATTTCAGATAAATACTAGGAATGACTGACAAGGACAATACCTGTAGTGTTACATGCTGCATTCTTTGTTTTCAGAATATCTTTTGAGACTCAACACAGTGGTCATGTAAGTTTCCTTTGTGTAGTATTTTGCGTGCTATTCATACCGAGTGTTTTTATGTGCTTCTAATGTTTACGAAACTGATTCTCGACCAGTGACATTTAGGTGCTCTGGGTTAATGACATGCATTTATGTTAACAATCTTTCACAACACAGCTTCAGTACAATATAATGAGTTGAGGTCTTGTTTCACTACCAGACGCTGTAAATAACGACTTTTATTAGATACAATAAAAATGTTAGAGGCTTCATTGTCAGAGAGATATTTCATTATCACAAATGTTTCAGTTTCTCAATAAAAAATAAAATCTTATTCAATTAAACGAACAGAGCATTACAAACATAGAGGAATTCATTGGTAAAATCTTGACTGGTCGCAGATAACTTCCACCCCGCCTAAGAAAACGACGAAATAGTACGACAATAAACGTAAATACAGTTCTGAGCTTTCTTACAAATTCTCCTGAAAGGAAAATATGATGTAATTTCAGCCCTACATGCAGAACACAGTTATTTTTAAGATTTGAATTTTCATTGTTGTTGTGTGTTTTCTTAGGCTTTACACAGCTTCCACCCTTGAGCACACACACACACACACACACACACACACACACACACACACAGACACACGCACGAACTATCCCAAGTGTACGTTTATGTACCAAAGGAATTGCTAAACAAATCCCTTTCAACTGTAATAAACGATTTTTTATTTTCTACGTAGCTAAGAACTTCAAAACCGAAGACAAAACACGCATGCATGCTCTTGCTTTTATTCCTTGAATTGTTGTTGCAAAGTTTTCTGTTTTCTGATGAACGGGTACACGAGGAAAAATTAATTTGACATAACTCCACCAAAATATTATTCAAAGTGGCACTGCAGGTTGTAGAAACACTGCAGGAGCATTACAGCGATTGTTTACCTGCTACAGCGTCTTAGGATCTGGCTTTTGTAGGCAGTGTTCATTTAAAAGACCTGTATTTACGTATTTCGTTCAACTTTTTCTGAAAATTTTGCGTTATCTGACAGCTTATACATCATTTACAACTCTTCGTTCTTGTTAAATGAACCACGGTTCTTAGTTTTCTGATGCTAAGCATAACATTTTTAAAGACAAAGTCAGTTAGCACGGCAACAACAACAATAAACAACAACAACACCTACTACTACTACTACAACCAATGTGCCTCTCCCTTACCTGTTATGAATACTGTTACGTCCTCGTTCCACACTGCCACGGGCTCCAACAGCAGAACAGTAGTTCAGCACAGGAAGGACTTGTTGTTCTTCCTATGGTCAGCCTTTTGGTGTACAGCACACAAAATCAGTTGAGGCAAAAGTAAATACTGGCTTCTTATCTTCACTGTCTTTATTTTCCTAATAATTACACTTAATGCTTTCCAACTTCACTTAACTATTTTCACAAGTACCGAGAGAATACAAATTGCAATAACACTTCACTATATGCCAACAACAACACTTCACTATTTTCACAAGTACCGAAAGTACACAAATTGCTAAAACAATTCACTGTTTTCCAACAATACTTCATTATTTTCACAAGCACCAATAATATACAAACCGCACTGCACTGACACTGAACTACACTCAAACTGCACTGAAAACTGACCGAACTTGCTCTAGTGTCTTCCTCATCCTTATATACAGTAAGCTTTCTATATTCTAGAGTTTTCATCATTTCTCCACAGTTCCAGTGTATTCCAGAGAAAGAGAACATCGGTTACAACAGTTGCCAACTCGGAGACATCCGAAACATGCCAGAGTTTTCTTACAATGCATAGCACTGTAAATTATGTAGCATACAAAATTAAATTAAATTACATACTTTAACAAGCAATCACATAAAACATTTTTTAGAAAAAGAGCACACAAATTAATGCGTAACTTACGAAACAACTGTGCTCACAAACAGTATGCAAACTGGTAACTCTGACTCGTACTGGAACTACCGTAAACACTGGGAATCAGTGAGAAACTTCTAGACTACCTAACTATCAAATCCCGCTTCTTAACACTACCCCCCCCCCCAGACCTTTGTCGTCCCGACAAAACTACACAATATATACAAACATAAACCTTAATCCTAATGAAACATCTAACTATACACAAAATAATCCTTCAACTTATCAGGTCTTCTATGCTGCTTCTGACGACATCCTTGCTCCTCCACACAGTCCACTCCTCTTGGAAGGTCTTGGTCCTCTTCCTGATTCACTTCCCCTGGGAAATTGTCACCCTCCTATTGCACTCCAGCTCCTTGATCCTCAACATCCTCGATTGTGGGAGAGCACGATTCTTCGGAGACGTCCCAGCTGTACTGCCGTGGGCCATGGTACTGCCACAGACGGTTCACGTGTACCACCTTTGGCCGAGACTTCCTGCCTCCCCGAATCCGATGAGTTATGTCTCATAGGTTGTCCAATACAGTGTAAGGCCCGTCCCATGGGCACTACAGCTTCGGTGACTGTCCCTTATTCCACTGAGGATTGTATAACCAAACTTGGTCACCATCCATGAAGCTCACCTCACTTGCCTTGGCATCATACTTGCACTTCATCACCTCTCCTGAAAACTTAGGGTCTCCTCGCACCTGACGATGTACCTCAGCCAGCCTTTCCTGAAGATGCTTCGCATAGCTGGAGGTGTCTGTAGGCAGCTCCTCAACTGGTGGTTTTCCCATTAACAAGTCAACGGGTAAGGGTAGCTCCTGGCCCAACATCAGTTTTGCAGGGGTGTAGCTGGTGGACTCATGGGATGCAGACAGATATGCCATCAGCAATGCAGGTAGTTTCTGGATCCATTCCGTCTGTCCTTTTATGCAGTACTTGGCCAGTTCTTGTCCTAGGGTTCTGTTGAATTTCTCCACCATCCCATCTGACTGTGGCCTTAGTGGTGTCATCCCAGTCATCTTGATCCCCAATAACTTGCAGCACTCACGGAACATAGCAGACTCGAAGTTTCTGCCCTGGGATGAATATAGCTCTTGTGGCATCCCAAACCAACAAAAGAACTGGGCAACCAACAACTGAGGTCACAGCTTCTTGATCAGGGATGGCATAGGCTTCTGGCCACTTTGTGAAGTAGTCCATGGCGACACATACTGTATATTCTGGTTTCCTCTTTCAGTGAGTGGCAGAGGCCCAGAAATGTCCACCGCGACTCTTTCCAACGGTGCACCCACTTCGTACAGCTGGAGATGGGTGCAACCATGTTTCTTGGGTCCCTTCTTGGCACAACATACATCACAGGCCCAACACCACTCTTCAACATCCTGACATATGCGAATTCCGTAGAACCTCTGTCACAGCCGAATTAAAGTTCTCTTAACTCCCAGGTGCCCACTTGTGATCTATTTATGAGACTCACCCAAGATCCCAGACCTCATTTTCTTTGGAACCACCAGTTGCCAATACTTGCTGAGGCCATTGGGTGTCTCCTATTGATGCTCCAGTAGTCCGTTGTTCAAACGAAGAAGGTCCCACTGACTCAAGTAGCTCTTGGTCGCTGGGCTTAACCTGGAAACTTCTTCACAACATGGTCACACTGTAATTCACTGCAGCCACTCTAGCACTGGTTGTAAATCTGCATCCTCTATCTGCATCCTCCATCTGCATCCTCTTCAGGTTTTCTTCATCTGATGCTGCCCCTGTCACTGCAGTATGGCTCCATTTCTTATTATGATTTTTTTACTACACTGCCTGCACTGTGGGTCACAAAGCTGCTGACTCAGGCCGTCAGCATTGCCATGTGCCTGCCCAGGACAGTGCTGTACCTCATAATTGTGATGGTCCAGCTTCCCGAGCCAGCATGCCAATTGTCCTTCCAGATTCTTTAACTTCTTTAGTCATTTCAGTGCCGCATGGTCTGTCCTGATGATGAAGTAGGACCCATACAAGTAAGGATAGAAGAAATCAAAGCTTTTCATCACTGCCAAGAGCTCCTCATGGGTCACACAGTAGTTCTGCTCCTGTGGGCTGAGCTTGCTGTAATACGCCACCACATACTCCTTGTCATCCTTCTTCTGCATTAGGACTCCACCAATACCTTGTTCAGTAGCGTCACAGTCCAAGATAAATGGCTGATTCTTGTCTGGGTATGGCAATACTGGAGAGCTTGCCAATGCATGCTTGAGTTTATCAAAGGCCTTCTGAGTCTCTGCTGTCCATGCAAACTTCTGCCTTTTCCCCAGTAGCTTGTGTAGAGGTGCAGCTATCATTGCACAGTCATTGACAAAATGCTGGTAGTAGGTACACAAGCCAAGGAAACTCCATAGCTCCTTCACACAAGTTGGAACTGACCAGTTTTCCACAGCTGCCACCTTCTTTTGGTCAGTACAGATGCCACTCTCACCTACAATGTGTCCTAGGTACTTCACTTCCTTCTGAAACAACTAGCACTTCAGGGGGTTCAGCTTGAGGTGCACTGCTCGGATCCTGTTCAACACCTCCGACAGCCTCTCCAATTCCTGGTCGAAAGTCCGTCCAAACACAATTACATCGTCCAGACAGATGAGAGCTGTCTGCCAGTGCAAGTTTTCAAGTATGCGATCCATGATAAGCTCAAAAGTAGCTGGGGTATTGCATAGGCCAAATAACATCACTTTAAACTGCCATAAACCCCACCCGTATGAAAAGGCAGTTTTCTTCTTGTTCTTCTGTGCAACCTTGACCTGATGATATCCTGCCTTCATGTCTAGGGTGGGGAACCATTTGGCACTTGACAAAGCATCCAGGATGTCATCAGTTCTTGGCGAGGGGTATGAATCCTCCACTGTCACATCATTCAGAGCTCGATAATCTACACAGCACCTTACTGAGCCATCCTTCTTCCTTACCAGAACCACTGCTGATGCCCAAGAATTGCTGGACTTTTCTCTCACTCCTTGACTTTGGAGATTCTCCATCACCTTCTCCATTTTTTGCTGTTGGGCTGGCGCCATCCTCCGCTCTTGGCTGTTTAATCAAGCAGTGATCCCCAGTGTCAGTACAATGCTTCACAAGATCAGTGCACCACAGGTCTAGGTCTCTGGTGGAAAAGACATCAGCAAACTTCAACAGCAGCTGCCTCAACTTCATGTAAGCCATCCAGGCATTGGCAACTCCTTGAAAACAAATCTTGTAAGTGGTCTGGCAGGTACCCATCTTCCTTGACTATGCCCCTTTTTCAGGCCTTCCTCTGATGCCACTCAGGGTGCACCGCCTGGCACAGTCCCACAGTTTCTCCCTCACTGATCTTCTGTGGCTCATGGGAGAAACTGGCCACCACAACCAGCACTTCACCTGCACCTGCTTTCACCAAAGTTCTCCCCACCATCACTCCGGCCTTTATCTGGAGATTACTGTGCAAAGTTTGAGTTACTTGCTGATCAGAATGGTTGGGATGATAGGCAGAGGGCAGTGCAGCGTGCTTACACTGGAGCTATAGTTTTGATTTGGGGGGTATAACTGTAGTGAGAAGCACCCTCACCTCACCACCAGAATTGGTACATTTCACTGCCGTGACAGGAACTGATTTTCCTTGAACCTTCAACTTCATGGAGCAGAAGCTCAGCTCACATCCTCTGGACATCAGATATCCAGACTAAGAAGGCAAGGATCCTCCATCTCGGCTACATAGACAGGAAACGTGGCCTCTTGCCCTGCCACTTCAATCTGGACATCCAAGGGTCCCCTCAGTTCTCTGCAGTGCCCAGTTACACGACATAACTGTTCTAATGACTCAGGCAGGTACCGATTATGTAACACATCAGGCCTTACAAAAATCTGCTCTGAGGCCGAATCAAGTATTAGGGAACACTTCTTTCTATATATTTTTCCATCTATTCGAACACTGTCGAATGCAGTTCTCTTGCACTTTTTCGGTGGTGGGGCTACTTGGGAAAGGCCGGCTGGTGGTTGTCCCTTAACAGCAGCCTCCACTAGTTTTCCACTTCTTTCTGGTCTTCTGCAGCCATCTTCTTATCCTCCTTTTTCTTCTTCAGACACTCAGAACTGAAGTGTTCCACCTCACTACATGTCCAACTCACCTTTGGTGCACTTGTAGATTTCCTTGCATTGCTCTGTTCTTGCTCCTTCTTCCATTTGTCCTGGCTTCTCGCAGAACCAGCAACCTCCTCCGGTCTTCTCCTTTTCCCTTTTCCCTTTTCCACTTGTAGCAGTCCTCTTTTCCGTGTCCTTGCTTTTTACAGTACCAGCAACTTCCTTCGAAATGTTCCATTTGACATATCTGTTCCTTTCTTGCCTTGAATCCTGGCCTACGACCTATCTAAAAAGTGGATGTACTGGACCTGACGTAGGACTCAAATTCGAAAGCCCTGGCTAGTGCTTTTTGGTTGTGCCTGCTTCACATGCACTTTCAACTCTGCACTATCAAGAGCATCGATGAACTGGTCCCTCAAAAGAATAGCCAGCAGGTTAGGTGCTGCTCCAGGGTATGCCTTGTATGCCATACTCTCCAAGTCATGAGCAAGCTGCTGTAGGGATTCTCCTCGAGGCCGCACACGGCTCCGGAATCTTACTATGTAAACCTCAGTCTGCTACATGGTCCCATATCTGCACTTCAGCACTTCTACTAGGGACTGATACCTGTTCCTCTCCATCACTGACATCTGGTCCAGAATTTACACTGAAGCACCCTTGACCGGAGGAATCCCATCGACGTATGGGTACGTCGCGATGATTTGTCACAGCTACACCCATCTACGTATAGGTACGTCGCGCAATTGCAAGGGTCATAATTTGCACAATTTTCAAGTTCCATGGGTGATTTTTGGTAGGCATATTTGGGAAACCTTCTTTTACCTGCTGTCAAGCGAGGATACTGCCTGGCCTCACCTAACCTCCCCTCCCCCCTCCTCCCCACACTGGGCAATTCACCTGTTAGCAGTAAGCTGGCCAATAAAGGTATGTTGCCCCACGGTCTATCCAATGACGAAATTGATGGTGAAAGTGATTCCTGAGGTGAAGGACAAAGAAATAAAGAAGCTAGAGCAAGAAACAATCAGAAGTGATGAGGTGGTAATGTCATAAACGAAGGTGCCATATGTGGATGTGTTTGGTGACTGAACAATGCTTCCATTGCCTATATAAATGTGTTAAAACCAATATAATCTGTTACTACACATAAATTCGTACCAAATACATAAATAAGTACATAATTGAAAGTGGCTTGAATTAGTTAACCCTTCCATAGTTCGTTTTCTTTAGCCAGGTACCCTGAAAAGGAAGGAAAACGTAAGGTTGCATGACACCTGAATCAACAGTTTTAATCCCAAGATCGCAATTTCTTTATGAATTTTCGATGTTTCTCATCAAAAGCGAAGGTTTGAGCCAATAAATTTTTTTTCCCCAAAATGCTAGGGATTTTGTGGTATCGTAGGTTGGAAATCGGTCGGGACGTGACGGGTTAAGGCTAGTAGCATGCTGCATTACCCTCTGCCTATCATCGCAACCATTCTGATCATCAAGTAACTCAAACTGTGCATAGTAAGCTTCCCAAGATACTCTACCATCAAATTCCTGAGGTTTCTTTTTGATTGGACCCCCATTATAGCTATGCACTTCACTGGTTTGGGGCATAAAAAACTGGGGCATCATAGTTAAGTCCAGGATTTAAATCCCCTACATTCTGATTATTCAACCCTGTAATGCTACATTTAGATACTTCGGATCCATCAAGATTCACCATACACTGTCCATTCTTTTCATTGCCCCTTGAGGCTCAGCAATGCAGTATATCTCTACAGCCTCAATTCTCTCATAAATTATCTTCAAATGGCTGTCTACATGCCTGAACTGGTCATCTACTGTACATGCTTCAAATGGTTATCTGCATGCGGTTTGCAGTCCACCACATTATTGCTTACCTCATACTTCTGCGCCGTAGTTTAGCATACACCTCCTCCTTCAATTGTTTCTGTTCCTTTTTCATTTCCCATAAAAACATCTAGAAGTCCTTGCATCATCAGTTGTAATTCCCTTTTTTGCTCCTGTAATACATCTTGAAGCTGTTCCGTCTGTGCTTGCAATTGTTCTTTGATTTCTTCATTTTGTGCCTGTAGTTGTCCTTTGAGTTCTTTCTGTCCTTCATCCTGTGCCTGTAGTCCTTCATTCTGTGCTTGTAGTTGTACCCTTTGTGCTTTTAATTATTCTTTGAGATCTTTCTGTCCATTGCTCTGTGCCTGTAGTTGTGCTTCTAATAGCTTCATAATTGCACCCAGCGATGTCTCCCTTGGTCTCTTGTCTGTACACCTTCTGCCTCCATGTCAAAGATTAGACTCACTGAAGCCCTTAATAATCAACACTCCTGACACCACTGTTACATCCCCGTCCCACATTGCCACAGGCTCCAACAGCAGTAGTTCAGTACAGGAAGGACTTTGCCCAGTGAGTTGTTCTTCCTGTGGTCAGCCTTTCGGTGTACAGTAACGAAGATCAGCTGAGGGGAAAATAATACTGGCTTCTTAACTTCAGTGTCTTTATTTTCCAAATAATTACACTTAATGCTTTCCAACTTCACTATATTCACAAGTGCCGAAAGTATACAAATTGCAATTACATTTCACAGTTTGCCAATAACACTTTACTGTTTTCACAAGTACCAAAAATATACAAATTGCAATAACACTTCACTGTTTGCCAACTACACTTCACTATTTTCACAAGCACCGAAAGTATACAAATTGCAATAACACTTCAGTGTTTGCCAACAACACTTCACTATTTTCACAAGTTCCAATAGTATACAAATTGCAGTAACACTTCACTGTTTGCCAACAACATTTCACTATTTTCACAAGCACAGGAAATATACAAACTGCACTGCACTGACACTGAACTACACTCAAACTGCACTGAAAACTGCTGAACTTGCTTTAGTCTCTTCCCCATCCTTATATAAGCCTCCTATATTCTAGAGTCTTCTAAATTTCTCCACGGTTCTAGTGTATTCGAGAGAGTGCAAGCATCGGTTGCAACAGTTACCGACTGTTACCAACTGTCAGAGTTTTCTTACACTGCATAACAGTAACCAACAGTTACCAACTGCATAACACTGTACATTATTTAGCATAAAAACTTAAATCACATAATTTAACAAGCACTCACATAAATGAAACAATATTGAGAATAAGAGCACAACAATTAATGCATAACTTAGGAAACAACTACGCTCACAAACTGCGGGCAAACTGGCAACTCGACTCGTACCCGAACTACCGTAAACATCGGGAATCAGTGAGAAACTTCTAGACTACCTAACTAACAAATCCGGCTTCTTAACAATATTAACAAATCTGTGGTTTCCTGTACCTATTTCTTTATTTTCTACACTCCGAGTGAAGCAATAGCACGAAAGTGTAAGGAATGTAATGGCCAAAATTTGTAATTCTGAGAGAAGAGGAAGATATTATTCTGCATGGTATGTGAGTGTATTTTATTCATGTTTTTTTTTTATCATTAATATGCCTCCAATGAATCCATCTGGCTTTTCCAACTAATATTTGCTTTCTATGACATTAGGGTATTTAAGTCATGGATGGAGTTTCGGAATGCTGGAAATAAATCTGTTCAAAATATATTATTCAATAAAAATCTTTTATTTGCATTTCTCATAGCTTAGTGATTCATCTCCAGAACTAATATGATAATTTTCTCGTGTCTCCTAGTACCAGATAGATTAAACTCTCGACAACTTCTTTAGATCCTTGGAGTTGAGCTATCTTGGGAGACATTATCTTGCCACAGTGTTCCACAAATATTACAGCAAGCTCCTCTGTCTGAACCTCGACTTTTAGCCTGTTGGCTTCAGCCAGGGGTCGTGCAGACTTCCCCCGTGGTGTGACAAAATGGCAATTTTGGTCACATTGATTACCGTGAAATGTATATCGGTGGCTAGGAAACTGCTACCCATGGATTTTTTTTTTTTTAAACTGATATCGGCATAATTTTGCAGAAATAAGTGTTAGAAACTGCATATCTGTCAGGAACATGAGAACTATGCTTTGAGAGAGAGAGAGAGAGAGAGAGAGAGAGAGAGAGAGAGAGAGAGAGAGAGAGAGAGATGAGTATTGAGGCAGACGAGATGCCTGTAAATAGGCCTTAGCCAGTCTCCCTGCTCGGCAGGTGGTTTGCCAGCTTGTCCAGCACACTGCAATATGAGCTTAGGGTTCAACTTTCACACCCATTACTTACCACCCTACTTCTTTTCCATTACCTCCTATTGTACTCACATTTGATTTTATTCTAAACAATTTTGACTCACGACTGCCTGTCCATGGGTAATATTTGCGGAAAATGAGTTACGAAGTGCATACTTTTGGGTTTTTGTTGCTGGTGCAACTTGCAACTGGGCTTAATACAGGGGATAGGAATGAGAGCTACCAGTTACCCTAATACCCCACAAATTTTGTATCATGCTGATCCTTCGGGAACCTTTCTGGTGCATTGTTGAAAATCTTGGTTAGAAGAGGTATGTCACAGCTTAATTGAACACCCCCAAATGAGGTATGTCACAGGTTAAAACATTACTCTTGAACTAACACCTGACTCACTGTCCAGCAAATACAAGGTCTGTCCATGACCCCGCTAAAATTTTCTTCGTCTGTGCATGACGTAACGAGAAGTGAGAGGGCTGGCATCGTGTCGGGTCTGGCCATCAGTCTGTTCCTGATCACCAACCAAAACTGACCTGGATGTTCTCCGTTTTCTCTTTACCTGGCGGAACCTCTGATATTGTAATCCCTTCTCATTGTGCAGTTAATGGTTGTAAGACTGACAAAATTAAAGAGAGTCATTATTTATCACAGATTTTTAATAATGCGCACATCTAAATAATTTAGTTCACCTTGTACACAATCTTGCATAACTGTGCACTTTTCTTTTCACACCCATTTTGTTTTTCTCACTCCCTTTCTCCATAGCCCCCCCCCTCCTCCCACTGCTAGTGGCGTCACATAATCTGCGCACAGAGATACCTTGTATATTCGCTGGACCTTGACCTGACTGATCAAAGCACCGTTGGAACTCCTGTCCTTGAAACCTGTTTTTGAAATTAGAGACAGTGGATACAAGGCAACTGGAACCTTTATTTGGCCAGCAGTGGGGCATGTGGTGGGATTTGCTGGGCTCTAGGTATTGTCCTGTGTTGCCAGTGTGGGTGGCTGTTGTTGGTAATACTGCACCTGCTGATCTAGGATGACAGTGACTTCAAATCCTCTGGTGACAGTAGTCTGACTTTCTTCGCTGAAATTAGTGAACTGGTGCATCAGATGGGTTGGTCTCCACACCATTGTTGCTGACAAGTGTATGGTCTCCCGGTGAAATATCGAGCCTTTTCTTTACCAATATATTTTGACACTGTGGATGAAGCTTTCTGAACAGAAACTGCAGGGTCTTTCTTAACGATATTTGATCTGCCCACCTAGCATACGAGAGTTACCAGAAATAAGTCAGGCATATAGTTCACTTGTCACAAGTCTTCATGTTCCATTTTTTTTTTTTTAATTATAGTAAGGTAACGAAAATAAATCACTGGAAGTCAACCGTCTTTCTGATCGTCAGTATGGGTTCCGTCAGGGTCGCTCCACTGGCGACCTTCTCACCTACCTTTCAGACTCCTGGTCATCCTCCTTTCGGGACTTTGGCGAAAGCTTTGCCATTGCATTTGACATCTCAAAGGCTTTCGATCGAGTCTGGCATAAATCTTTGATTTGCAAACTGCCCTCTTACGGTTTCTATCCTTCTATCTGTGCCTTCATCTCTAGCTTCCTTTCTGGTCGTTCTATAGCCGCTGTTGTAGACGGCCATCGTTCTTCTCCTAGACCTATCAACAGTGGTGTTCCTCAGGGCTCTGTCCTATCACCAACTCACTTTCTTTTATTCATTAATGACCTTCTAAGCTGTACATCTAACCCTATCCACTCATATGCTGATGATTCCACCCTTCACCTTTCCATTAGATTTCCGCAACGTCCATCTCAGCAGTTACTTCAGCAAACAAGGGATGAGGCTATGGCATACCTAATGTCTGACTTGGCTCATATCTCTGATTGGGGTAAAAATAATCTTGTTATTTTTAATGCATCAAAAACTTAGTTCTTACACTTATCAACCCGACAAAATCTTCCTCAGGATTACCCACTATTGTTTAATAATGTCCAGCTCAGTCCTGCATCATCCTTGAACATGCTAGGGGTTTCATTCTCTCGGGATTTGTCTTGGAAAAAACATATTACATCTCTTATGAAATCTGCTTCCAAGAGATTAGGTGTGCTGGGCCGATTCCGAGCTTTCTTTACCCCTCCACAGATGTTGACCTTGTACATGGATTTTATTCGCCCATGTATGGAGTACAACTCTCATGTGTGGGGAGGCTCCCCACATGCGGTTCTTCTCAATAGGGTGGAGTCAAAGGCTTTTCGTCTCATTAACTCTCCTCCTCTTACGGATTCCCTTCAACCTTTGTCTCTTCGCCGCACTGTTGCTTCTTTATCTCTCCTCTATCGCTACTTCAATGGTCACTGTTCCTCTGAACTGTCTGCTTGCATCCCTCCACCTCTACGACGGGCACGTAGTACCCGTCTAGCAACAAACTCTCATCCCTTTTCTGTCCAACTCTCTAATGCAAGAGTTAACCGTTACTTCCAGTCCTTCATTTATGCAACTGGTCAACTCTGGAACTGTCTCTCTCTGTCTGTATTCCCTGCTTCCTATGATCTCCAATCTTTCAAACGCAGTGTGTCCAGGCATCTCGAAATGAATGGATCTTGAATTTGGCTCTCTTTTTTATTGTTTTTACTTTTTCTCTTAAGGAACAGTATGCGGGCCCTGGCCTTTGGTTCCTTCTTCCTTGCATTAAAAAAAAAAGTGAGTTCGTGTCAGTTTACTTTTCTGCTGTAAACAACGGTGCACGTAACGACATCGCCTCACCTCCTGCTTCAGAAACCATTGAACTGATATATTCACTTCGATTACAATTATGCCACTATGCAATGAATTGCAGTGCCATTTCAGTCTGAGATACCATTACACATCATCATTAACCCGCCAAGTCCCGACCGTTTTTTTCCCCAGACCCGATCGATTTTCGACTTTTTGTTTTTTGGCTGAAACCTTCGCTTTTGGTGAGAAATATCGAAAATTCATAGTGAAATCGCGATCCTGAGGTAAAAAAAATGTTGATACAGGTGTCACTCAACCTTACGTTTTCCTTCTTTTTCAGGGTACCTGGCTAAGAAAACAAACTAAGGATGGGTTGACTAATTCAAGCCACTTTAAATTACGTATATATTTCATGTATTTGGTACGAATTTATGTGTAGTAAAAGTCTATAATGGTTTTCACACAATAATATAGGCGTTTATAAGCATTGTTCACTTACCCAAAACCCCAGTATATGGCACCTTCCTTTATGACATTACCACCTCATCACTTCCGTTTGTTTCTACCTCTAGCTTCTATGTTTCTTTGTCCTTCACCTCAGGAATCACTTTCACCGTGAATTTCGTCATTAGAGAGACCGTGGGGCAACATACCTTTACTGGCCAGGTTACTGCTAACAGGTGAATTGCCCAGTGTGGGGGAGAGGGGGGGAAGTGGGGGTTAGGAGGGGCAAGGCAGTATCCCTGCTTGACAGCAGGTAGAGGAAGGTCTCCCACATATGCCTACCAAAAATCACCCACGAATGTTTAAAAATGTGCACACAATGGGCCTTGCAATTGCTTGATGTACGGTGTATGTCGTTGGGTCTGTCCGCGGAAAAAAGTTGCGACGTACACCGTACGTCGATGGGACTCGGCGGGTTAAGTCTTCAGGCTCTAAACTTGATTTTGACTGTTTGGTCCAATTTGTACACAGTAAACTTGATGTACTATGAAGAAATGCTTTGCCATAGATATAAAATGAAATTGCACAGGATTGGCACATAACGTATACTTAAATCAGGTGAGCTGCAGAAAATGATTTTTTATTATTCAGACACTTCCTTTTCAAAAAGAAAAGAGTTCTTATTATCCATCTGCATGGATTTTGTCTCGCAGTGTTTAACCCCTATGTGCTGGCTGACGTGTACAGCTGTCACGATTCAGGGCGCGGAACGCCGCCAGCAACCCTTTAAACTCTTGGCCATTTTCTATGACAAGCATAGGGTAGGTAGCTACCCAAGGTACCCCACTGAAGTACGGCACTGGTAGAGTGTAGAGTGATGTCTTCCTTATCTTCTTCGTCTGGTTCCACCCCTCAGTGCTCTGGGCCAATTACATCATCGAACCCCACAAAAGTTCTGCCCTTACTGCCAGGGAAAGGGCTCAGTGACTGAGCAGGTATGTGGGGAATTGTAAATAGTAAATAGATATGTACTAGTGTGTTTTTTCATACATAAGTGAAATGTAAGATGTTATAAGTTATGTCTAGTAAGTGTTATGTGTTATGAAATATGTGTTTTGTAATAAGTTTTACAAGTGCATTGCAATAAGTGTTACCGTTTATGGTTATTTGTGAAACAATAATTGGAAATACCTTGAGTAACCCTATCTAGTACAATGAAAGAAAACCAAAAGTGCTTGGGAGGGA
This sequence comes from Birgus latro, assembly GCA_018397915.1. Lineage (NCBI taxonomy): Eukaryota > Metazoa > Arthropoda > Malacostraca > Decapoda > Coenobitidae > Birgus > Birgus latro. The sequence continues at coordinate 17,216 of JAGKTI010016146.1, forward strand.
AAGAAAATTACCTGGTTGACTGTAACTAAATTTTCTCCCTCGTTACTCAGAAGATAATGTTGAATGTATGAGCATTAGTGTATTTGTGATGTGATGTACAAATAATGTAAGTTGTGTATAACATTAGTAATATTTTCACAATGCTCCTTATTAGTACAATTTAGTCACAGTTTCTGTACAAGTATTTACCTTATACTCAATCATACTGCATGAAACAGCCGGAGCCTTTACTCCTCAAAGTGAAATTACCCATAATCGTGAGGTCAAGTGCAAATATAAGTGCCTTAGTAGAGAGAAATTATTATAACTGATGCAAGAAGTGAGACCAGAAAATAGAGCTATTCTTTTCCCATACATCTACGGGGTATAGTGGCACTATGAAACGGGGGGAAAACCCAATGGGGATAGCCACATGGAAGTGATGACTCATCCTTACAACAGTGAGTAAAGAAAAGTCGAGAAAATTATTGGATTATCTGAGAGGCCAGGCAGTGCTATAATCACCACTCTGGTCAGTGCTGCCAACGCTAGCCAGCAAGTCTAATTTCACTGGCAGTGGCGCAAACCGGATTAGTCTGCCAAAGCATGGAAGATCAGTCATCTTTAACCCGTCACGTCCCGACTGATATCCTAACTCTGATACCCCCCAATCCCGAGCACTTTCGTTTTTTTTTTTTTTTTGGCTCACCTTCGCTTTTGGTGAGAAACATTGAGAATTCATAGAGAAATCGCCCTCCTGAGCCTATAAATGGTGCTACAGGTGATGAGTCAGCCTTACCTTTCGTTCTTTCTCAGGGTATCTGGCCTCAAAGAAAATGAACTGTGGGAGGCTAAACTAATTCAAGCCACTTTGAATTACGTATTTATTTATTTATTTGGTTTCCACACAATTATATAGGCAATAGAAGCGTTGTTCAGTCACCAAACACATCCACATATGGCACCTTCATTTACGACATTACCACCTCATTACTTCTGTTTGTTTCTTCTTCTAGCTTCTTTATTTCTTTGTCCTCCACCTCAGGAATCACTTTCACTGTGAATTTCGTCATTGGGGAGACCATGGGGCAACATGTCCTTACTGGCCAGGTCACTGCTCACAGGTGAATTGCCGAGTGTAGGGGGGAGTGGGGGAGGGGGGGGGGTCAGGCAGTATCCCCACTTGACAGCAGATAAAGGTCTCCCACATATGCCAACCAAAAATCACACGTGAAACTTGAAAATTGTAAAAATTATGAACCTTGCAATTGAGCGACGTACCCGTATGTTGATGGGTGTAGCTGTGACAGAATGTTGCAACATACCCATACGTCGACGGGACGCCTCGGGTTAACTTATTCTTACTCATTGATGGTACCACCTGGATACTTTCATTTGAAAGAGGAAGAGTTGGTGAGTCTTTTGTATGTTTAATTTTTTTCTCTAGCTATAATAGTTTGGTGGATATTAGGGTTTGAAATAAGGGTATTTTTCCCAGAATATCGGAAATTCCTAGTAAGGAGTGGGCGATGGCGAAAACCCTCGGCAGATAAGGGTTAAGCCTTCTTTCCATAAATATTTATTAGCATTTGAATATCTCGTACACAGGCTTGAAGGTGTTAAATAGTGGTAATGGCTATTGATCTGATTTGGTTATTCAAAGCACATGCCACACTCATCCGATACTTTCTATGGTTTCAAGTCCACAAATGTATTGTCACTCATAATAAGTAAGTCAGATTTTAAGTTACTGAAGAACCTTGGGAACAGAAAGGATCTGGTTGTATGTCGCCCCGACAAGGGTAAGGTAGTAGTCCTTATGAATAAGGCTGATTATATCCTTAAAATGAGAAATATTAAGTGACTATAAAATTTACTGAAGTACGGTATTTTACAATTTTCGCTTCGGCTACGAAACTAGAAGATAAAGTAACTAGATTCATTAATAAGTTAGTTTCCTTTGATGTATCTGCCTCTGAATATTCAAAATCCTTGAAACCCATGGGGTCTACTTCTGCCACTTAATGTTAAAAACTTAAGGCACACAAACCCTCCGTGTCCCTGTGACTCATCATGGCTGCTTTAAGTACTGATTCATTTAAATAATTTTTTTTTGTCCCACTTCAGAGCATTTTAACTACTAAGAATTTTACAATTAAGACTTCATACAAGTTTGCTGATTTGCTTTCCACAATTCATATACCTGAGACCTATTTTATATGCAGTTTTTATATTACCTCCATATTTACAAATATCCCCACTGATGCAGCTCTAGTCATAATTTTAAATATACTCAGTAATGACATTGAACTTTTCAAGGGAATGGAAAGAAATGTATTGAAAGGACTTTGTCCCATTGTGTGAAGGATAATTTATTTATATTTAATAATGAACTCTATAAAGAGATTAATGGTGTTTCAAAGGGATCACCCTTTGGACCTACCTTTGCCAACATCTTTTTATGCTATTACGAACAATTATGGTTCAGTGATTGCCCAAAAA
>JAGKTI010016147.1:0-19695 GCA_018397915.1 Birgus latro
GAGGTCATTAAATGTGACTTAAGGGTTAAGGGACTGAATAGGGAGGCTGCCAGAGATCGAGCAGCGTGGAGAGCCGCCATTAGGTGACCAAGGCCGACACATGCAAGCATGTTGGAGCCTTCAAAAACGAAAACGAAAACGAAAACATTCCTTGGCAGTCTTTCTTCTCTAGTGCTGCCAGTTCTACCCAGTCCCACGTTAATGACTTAATACTAGCTGGTATGGATTTATTCATACCAAGTCAACAGTTCACTAAAGATCGAACTCTCCAAAATGGTTTGATAGCAGTTGTGCCAGAGCAATGGCCCAAAAGTTATTATCATACACCTTAACTCTTTCTTAAAATCAAAAGCATCTAAAACAGTCAATTTAAAATTGCTAGAAACCATGCTGAAGCTGTAGTAAATCTTGCTAAATCCAACTTTCTTCAGAACCAAGCATCAAAACAACGTATCAGTCCTAATGGCAATAGAATATTCTGGTCAATTCTCAGTTCTTTCAATAATAACTTATTGAATCATCACCTATTCCCCCACTAAAATCTTCAGACAGTGACATTACAAATAACCTCTGTGGTAAAGTTAATATCCTTGCAAGTACATTTGCCAGAAATTCCACTGTAGTGGAAGTCAGCCAGAATGTCCCAGTACCACAACTCATCTCCTGAAATTGTTCCACTTAAAATACAGACTATATACACAAAATCCAACCTAGACAATTTACCAACCAATAAAGCTCCAGGCCCAGATGGAATTCCTCCAGTTGTTCTGAAAAAGTGCCCCCCAGAGCTTGCCTCTCTTCTAGCAAAATTTTTTAGACTATGCATACATACTTCTTCATTCTTTAATTCATGGAAGGAAGCCAATATCCACCTAATTCCAAAGAAAGGATGTTTCTCTGACCCATCTTATTACAGACCAATAGCTATCACATCTTCTTTTGGTAAAGTATTTGAATTTGTAATTAATAATTACATAGTTAACCCGTGGATTGCGCATTTGCCTTTTTTTTTTTAAATCCAACCCAGTGGTGTGCAAAAAATGAAGGAGAAAAAAGTTTTTATTTTTTATTTTTTTATTTTTTTTAATCATAAACTTAAAGATAAACAGGGCATCACCTGGTGAAACATCCAGGGCATCATATGGTGAAAAAATTAATCTCCCTCTCTCCGTCTTTGCATAGGGCCATGCGTATGTTTATGAAGGGGGGTAGTGAATAAATAATATATATATATATTTTTTTATTATAAACTTGAAAATAAACATCCAGGGCATCATCTGGTGAAAAGAAGACTCTCTCTCTCTCTCTCTCTCTCTCTCTCTCTCTCTCTCTGTGTGTGTGTGTGTGTGTGTGTGTGTGTGTGTGTGTGTGTGTTTTTGCATACATGGCCATCACAGCCTGAGCTGTGGCTTGCAACATGCATGAACTGTGGCTCACAATCCATGGGTTAAACACCTTGAATCAAACAGCTTAATTAGCGATAGACAACATGGTTTTCGCCATGAAACATCCACCGTTGATATACTCATGCTCCTGATTCATACCAGCCCTCAGTCAGTTGACTAACATGAAGAAACTTTGCAGAAGCCCTCGATATTTCTAAAGCTTTCAACAGTGTGTGGCACCGTTCCCTGCTATCCGACCTTCCTTGCAATGAACTAATTTCTTTTGTTCCTCTGCTTTCCTCATATCTCAGTGACAGAAAAATAAAAGTAAAAGTAGGTGATGTATATTCCAATTTCCACTCAGTTAATGCTGGCATGCCACAAGGGTCAGTTCTGGCACCAACCCTGTTCCAAGTTCATATTAATGATCTGTCTGTCACCCACAATCCCATTCATTCATATGCAGATGACTCAACACTTCACAGTTCATTCACACTTAAACACCCATTTACAAAGTTTAATGTCTCAAACTCACAACTCAGTGCATCCATCTCCATAAATCAAGACTTATCTAAAATCATTGAATGGGGACAAAATAACCTTGTTTCATTTAATTCTAGTAATCAATCTGTCTTTCTATTGCCAGACGCCTTAATCCTGTAAGAGGTGGCCACAAACAAATTGCCTCCGTGTTGCCCTGTCCCCCACCATTTTACTGCCCTGCTCTCAGCTCCCCCCCCCCCTCCTCCTTCTCTCCCCCGCCATCTCACCCACATACAGTCTTCTCGTCAATCTTTCACTCTCCATCTTTTCCACATGGCCAAACCACCTCGGTACTTCTAATGCATCCTACCACATCCACATCCACACCACAATGGTCCTTCACTTCCTCATTTGTCAGTCTATCTCTCCATGTGACTCCACATGCTCCTCTCAGATAACTCATTTCCACTGCTCTCACTCTTGACTTCTGTCCCTCCAACGAGGTCCAAGCTTCACTTCCATATGTTAGAGTTGGTATCACAATACTGTCATGTAGTAACCTTTTCACTTCCATGCTCACTTCCCTGTTTCTCATCACTGCTTTCAAGGAACCAGCAACCTTTCTTCTGTGTTGTACCCTTTCAAGCACTTCACCCTTTTAACTTCCATCCTTACTCATCACACTACCCAAGTACTGTACTTAAACTCACTTCCATTTTCCATTTCCTCCTTATCCAACCTCACTGTACATTCACCGACTTCACTTCTCTTGAAGACCATACCTTTACTCTTCCCTACATTCACCTTTAGATTCTGTTTCTTACACACTATCCCAAACTCATCCACCAAGCCTTGCAGCTCCACTTCGTCTTCACTTAACAACACTGTATCATCTGCAAGCAACAGTACAGGGAGGTTCCAAACATTGCCCTCTCTCGTTAGGGCTGCTCCAGCATCCACTGCCCTACCTTGTATCTCTCTTGTAACCCCATCCATATACAGATCGAACAGCCATTGAGACATGACACATCCCTGTTTCAATCCAACCTTCAAATAGAAAAATTCACTCAGTTCACTATCCACATGCACTGCAGCCGTGGCACCCTCTTGCATACTCTTCATGGCATTCAGCAGCTTCCCGTCTACTCCATCTATTCTTAATATTTTCCACAATCCTTGTCTGTCCACCCTGTCATGTGCTTTCTCCAAATCCATGAAAACCGCATACAACTTCTTTCTCTTCTCTAGAAACTTTTCCACTAAGATCTAAGAATGAATATCTGATCTATACAACCTTTTCCCTTCCTAAAACCCCCCCGTTCTTCTCCAGCTAATTCCTCTGTTATTCCCCTTACTCTGTCAATAAGTGTCCTACCACATACTTTTCCTATTACACAAAGCAGACAAATGCCCCTATGATTACCACATACTTCTTTTTCCCCTTTTCCTTTGTACAGGGGAATAATTATACCTGACTTCCTATCCTCCAGGACTGCACCTTCCTCCCAGGCCAGTGTGCACATCTTCCACATCCACTCTGCCACTATCTCTCCCCCATATGTAATTTACTAATAGACAGTTATTGCCAGATTCGTATATTTAGTGCTACTAATATTCCCACCTCCAAAAGTATTGAAATTCTCGGAGTTTTATTTAACAATGCCCTCAGCTGGACCTCTGATGTCAGATCAGTTGCTAAAACCACCTCAAAGATACTTGAATTATTGTACAGAGTCCATAACTTCTTCACTGACGAACAGTTAGCTATAATTTATGTCGTGTGCTCTCAGCTAGAATATTGCCTACTCTTGTGGGATGGATGTGGAGAGGTTGCACTAAAACAACCAGACAAAATTCAGAACAAAGTTGTTGGAATTATTAATAACTCTTCTGTTATAAATAAAGTAAGAAGGAATGTTGCCTCCATTGCATTATTTTACAGTTTTATGGCAAAGGCTCAGACAAAGTTGTATTTATTGTGCCACCTTTCCATGCAGTCCCTTGTGCTACACGGGCATCTGGTAGCGCTCATAACTGGAATGTCATACAGCCGTAATGCAGAACTTCTGCCTGTCAGAATTATCTTATTCCCTCGAACTGCATCTTTCTGGAACTTACTTCCCTGGATCCCCTCAAACTTCAACCTACATCCGTTCAAGTCCAGCTCTTACAAAATTTTTATGAATGGAGAATGCCAGTAATCTGGTATATGGATTTTTTTTTTTTCCTTTCCTCTGTTCTGTTATATAGAAAAGAATATATACTGTACATCGGTACAACACCAATTTTCCTGTATTAGATGGTCGTCTACCTCCTTTAATCCTGATAAAAATACGAGAGGGCACTTGAAATTCCTGCAACCGCCAGACTGATTTACTGGGCACTCACAGATAGTGTTGGGTGCAGGGTGTGATCACTTGCATTGCTTACACTGCATTTCTTGGTGGTGATCCTTGTATTTTGTCTGACTGTTGTCATTTTACTTACACATAACCCTAGCTATGACTTCTAAGATTGATGCAAGTGTCATTGGTGGTGTCAAGTGTAAAACCAGTCTGTTCCAATACAGTCATGCCTCCTTGAACATGGTTAATTGGTCCACCAAACTACCACAGTGATGAAACTCCTCCATAACCAATAAAGCAGTAAATTGGAGTAAATGTTAATTGGTTCAGGGCCCACAAAGATTACATTCATTTTTTTGCCTAGTACCCAAATAATAACCCCTAAAAAGACTATAGGGACTGGATCAGTGGTGTTTACACCAATTCGGCAACTTTCGATCATGAACCTGACGACCATTTTCTTTCATATTTTGCCTAACTAATTTTGTGAGCCAGCGTTGTTTATCTGTCAATAGCCTGACACCATAATCTCATAAGGGGTGGGCATAAGTTGGTAGTTTTACAGGGAGTGATATTAACCTTCCACCAACCCAATTTTTGACATGTATGGAACACGTATGAGTTGGGTATATGCTTACCACCCAGAGTTGTAAATGGTTTCCTGGCTTACAATGCTACATCCAGTGAGTGGATAATTGTCGCTGCCACCTACCACCAGCATTGTTATCGTGAATACAAAATACTCACAGTTAAAGAGAGTGAGAGAGAGAGACAGATAATATATCTTACCGTAATGAATTAACGGGCATAGACCCTTTGAATTCCCTAATTTGAAGAATCCTGATTTGGGAGTATTCGGATAAAGGGTCGAGTAATGTACCAGTGTAACTCATTTAATATAGCTGTAGAGTTTAAAGAAATGAACTCTTGTTTGTAGCATGTGTTAGTGTAATGTTAGTCTGTTGTGTTCTTGGAGCTTCATTAAATATTTTCTCTTTCCACAGAAGACCCACTAAACTTCCTTAGATCACAACCTCAATTTGAACAGATGCGGCAAATGATTAGGTAAGGTTATAACAGTGACTGGTTATTTTCATTGAAAGAATACATGTGAGTAATTCATGAATGACATACTTCCTAAATGATTAGCCACTTCTGGTATATCAGGGCTAAAATTAAGTTTAATCAAAATGCTTTCTCTCCCCATGGTAGAAGAAGGTTTCCCAGTTTATAAATAAGAGATTTGGGAATGGAAGAAGATTGATTGAGAAAGCAGAGAAGAAGACATGGTGAGTCATGAATAGGATAGTTTTAGGAGTGGTAGGGAATGTGTGGACCAAATATGCACGAGATGGATAGTGGGGAAAGCTTGTGTAAAGAATTGTGTGGTATGTATGTAGTTTATAATTCTAGATAGCTATAGAACAAGGTAGAGAGGAAATTTGGAAGGCTTTTTATATGTATGGAATGGATGAAAAGCTGTTGACTGCTGGTAATAGTTTCTGTGGTGACAGTGAGGCCTGTATAAGAAATAGGTGATTATGAAAGTGATTGGTGTTATATCAGATTTGAAGTGAGACAAGGATCTGTGATGGGCCCATGGCTGTCCAACAATATATGCAGTATATGGGTTGGGTTATGGGAAGCAGAAATTCATACAATGGAGAGAAAGATGAGGTTGGTAAATGTTATACTGAGAAAGATAAGAGTAATAAGTGGTGAAAAGTGGAGTATCTCAAATTTGTTGTATGCAAGTGATGTGTTATGTGCTAATAGTGAACTTTAGTTGATGCCTATGAGCATTGTGTTTTGAAAATAAATGTAGATAAGAGATGGTTGTTGCGAGACGATGGCTTGCATGTGATGCAAGCGTCTTCCCACCTGCTACAGTGAAAGAAAACCATGAGTGCTCCGGCAAGAAAGAAAATGACCCGGTTGGCTGTAACTAAATTTTTTCCCTCATTACTCAGAAAATAATGGTGAATATGTGAGCATTAGCGTATTTGTGACGTGAAGTTGTGTTTAACATTAGTAATAAGTTGACGATGCCCCTGATTAGTACAAAATTAGTCACATACTGAGTGATACAGCCAGAGCATTTACTTTTCAAAGTGTTCTTACCTGTAATCATGATGACAAGTGCAAAAATAAGTGCTGTGTTAGGGGGAAATTATTATAATTGATGTGAGAAATTAGTACAGAAAATCAAAGAGCTATTCTTTTCCCACACACCTATGGAGCATAGTGGCACAGTGAAATGGGGGTTTCTTAAAAACCCCACGGGAAGCCACATGAACAGGGTGATGATTCATCCTTACGAGGGTGAGTAAGGAAAAGCCGAAGGTTAATGGAAAATTCTGGGTATTTGAAGGAAGGCTGGGCAGTGTTACAATCACCCCTCCCATCAGTGTTGCCAATGCTAGTCAGCGAGTCCAAGGTCACTGGCACCGGCGCGCACTGGGATAAGCCCGCCAAAACACGGATCCTTACTCATTAAAACGGACTAATTGGGGCCAAAGTCATTCCGAAAAACGTGATATTCTGAAAAAAGCGACGTAGGGATTTCCTCCTGCTAAGATATTTTCATACATGAAAAGAGTCATGGCCACAATCCTACTTCATTCCACCATTTCCTTTAAATCAGGGCATTAACTCATTTGCCACTTAACTTTTCTCATAGGCCACTATAAATAATTTATTGCATAACACAGTACAGTTTTTGTAAGGTTTATACTCTATAAAGGCCATCGTAACACTCACAGGAAGATATTTTCATACATGAAGTGTCATAGCCACCATCTTGCATCACCCCACCAGTTCCTACTGTCCCTTTTGCTTCTTAACTTTTCTAAAATTCCACTAAAAATCATTCATTGCATTACATAGTATAGGTTTAGCAAGGCTTAGACTCGATAATGGCCCAATATAACACACAAAATAAGATATTTTTGCTTATTAAAAGCATCATGTCCATCATCCTGCTTTATCTACACCAGTCCATTTTGATTCGTGGTAATATCTCATTTGCCTCTTATTTTTTCTCAAATTCCACTATAAATAATTTATTGCATGACACAGTAAATTTTAAGCGAGGCTTGGACACAATAAAACTCATAATAAAAAAAATAAAAGATAAAAATTCTTACGTAACCATTCACACTCCCTTGGCTATCTCTGCACCCCTACCTTGCCTGCCTGATGAAGGATCCTTCAGAGCAAATCCTTCAAAATCATTTCCCATTGTCTTCAGGGTCATCATCAAGGAACAGTGAATCATTGTCCCAATTGTCTTCACTGACAAGAGCTGAATTGTGGATGGGAATCGGAGGTGTAACCCGTACCGTGTGTGTGTACACGTGTGCAGTACTTAATTTTAAGCATTTTTCAAGTACACTTTATACACCTTAATTTTTACAATCTTACAAACAAATACGATCACTCTGTATATTTCACTTGTCACTCGTCACCGTTGAGCAACATATCAGGGACTTAAGGAAAATGACGTTGGGGGGGATATGATGTGGAGGAAAAATAGTTACGTCGCCAGCTCACCACGAACCGACGCACAAACACACACACCGCTCACTGTGTGATTAAAGCTTGATATGTTAATATTAATGCAGACCCCTTTTCTAATTTTTGAACATTAAGAAAGAACATTATGGGTATAACTTATTTATAAACACTTCAAATACTGTACTGTATGTACACTTAGAACAATAACTATGCTGCCAGCCCACCACCAACCAACGCACGAACACACAAACCGCGCCGACAATACGGCCACCCTGCCGTGAGGTTAGGCAGTCCGGACAGCTTCTAGCTTTTTCGGAGTTTTTCTGATATATAGGAAATAATTCCGGTCGGCTCCCTGACTCCGAAAAAAGCGACTCCTGGTGTACTGAAGTCCGTTGTAGTGAGGTCATACTGTACTTTCATATGATAGAAGAAGAGTTGTTGAGTCTTATGAACCTTTAATTTTTTCTCTAGCTATTGTTGTTTGGCCAGTGATGAGTGCATGGAAGTGTGGCCCATTGGACTGGGCAAACTTGGGCTGTCTGGACATTGCTACTCCTCACTGCCCTAGGGTGGGAAAGGAGGTCCGAATGATGATGATGATGATTACCTCTTGCGATGGGCCAAATGCTTTCCTGTACACCAGGGAACCATTTACTACTCCGGGTAGTAACCACATAACCAACCTATGGCACCTGGTGGTTTAGTGGGAAGGCACTCCAACCGGATTGGACCTGTGTTGGTTCATATCCAAGGGATGGTTAGGGTTTATTGCTAATTAATGTAGTCATCAGAATGACTGTGGAGGATAATTATAGAGTGTACATGGTGGTGGGTGGGGGCACCCATCATCCACTCATTCAGTGTAGGGATGCCTTATGGTCTATGCACATAGTGATAAGCCAAATGGTTTCCTGTACCCAGGAAACCATTTTACTACGCTGGGTGGTAACCATATATCCGGGAATTTTTGGCCGGGTTAAGTCACCCCCAGATTGCCTTATCTAAAACCACTTAATCATGGCAAATGTTTTGCAGAGCCTCAGAGGGCCCAATACCTGCCCAGGGTTCCAACCAAATGGGCATATTCGCATGGCCATGTGGAATGTGAGATGTGTGAATGAGGAGAGCAAGAGGTTGGATGTGGTGAATGTGTTCAAGAGTGTGACATATGCTGTGATGGCATTGTGTGAAACAAATATGAAAGGGTGTGAAGTGGAGGAGTGGGAGGGTATGAAATGTGTAAGATCTGACATGAATGGGCAAGGAAGATGCAAGGAAGGAGTTGCTTTGTTGAATGATGTGTGGCATAGTGGAATGAGAGATTACAAATATATCAGCTGAAGATGTATGTATGGCAAGTTTAAGTTTAGGAGGGTGAAAGTGGCAGTGATTGTAGCATATGCACTGTGTGAGGAAGGAGTTGCTTTGTTGATGAATGAAGTGTGGCAGAGTGGAATGAGAGATTACAAATGTGTCACCTCGAGATGTATGTATGTCAAGTTCAAGTTTGAGAAGGTGAAAGTGGCAGTGATTGTAGTAGCATATGCATTGTGTGATGACAAGAGTGAGAAAGACAGGTTTTGGGATGAGCTGGCTGAAGCAGCGGGAGAAATGCCCAGGAGCAAGTGATTGTAATGGACAATATGAATAGAAGAGTAGGCACTGGTTCAGAGGATGACATAATGGATTGTACTGGACTACCAAGATAAAATGATAGCAGAAAGCAATTGAAGGACATGTGTCAGGAAAGGAGATTGTGCATTTGTAACTCGTATTTCAAACACAAAGATGCACATAAATATACATGGTACAGAGGGAATGAGAATTGTGTTGGAAGGAGCCTGATTGATTACGTGCTCATAGAGTGGTCAGTGCTGGGAATGGTTGCTGATACGAGGGCCGTGAGAGGACGTTGTGGAGGTCTGTCAGATCGTACGATTGTGGTATACAAGATCAAGCTGAGAAGAATGAGGTAGACCAAGAGAGAGGGGAGCAATCAAGGAGAGAGACTGAAAGTCAGGAAGCTCAGGATCAAAGAAATGGCAGATGAATACAGAACCAAAGTAGGGGAGGAGATGGATTCAGTGAACTGAAATGAAATGGATCTGGACAGCCTGTGGAATGCATATAGGGATTGATTAGTTAGGAATGCTAAAGTGGTGTGTGGTGTGACAAGTAACAACAAAGAAGAAAGGTACGGCATGGTGGGACGAAGAGGTTAAGAGAGCAGTGGAGGAAAAGAGGATGTAGTGGCTAGAGTAGTTACAGAACATGGGTTCAATTAAAGTAAGAACTGAATATATTGAGAGCAAGAAGCACGTTAAGAGACTAGTGAAGAGGAAAAAGGAGGAGGTAAATGATAATCTGGGAAGAAAAATGAATGCAAATTTCTCTGAAAATAGGAACTTTTTCTGGAAAGAGGTGAGGTAAAAGTGACAGCAGAAAGAAATGTGAAAGTGTGATGGATGTAAGTGGTAGATTATTAACCTGTGAGGATGAAGTAAAGACCAGATGGAAAGAATATTTTGAAAGCCTGATGAATAGGAATAGAGAGAGCAGACCAACTGTAAACATGATTGGTTTTGACTGTGCAGAGAAGGAATGCTGTGCTAACATGACAATCGCACAGGTGAAGAATGCTGTGAAGTGGCTGAAAAATGGGCAAGCAGCTGGGGTTGATGAGGCGTATGCAGAGATGATTAAGTGTAGTGGAGAGAGCGGAAAGAAGTGCATGTTGGAGAGATGTAGGATGGCATGGATGAGTGAAAATCTGCCAACAGAGTGGAAAATGGCTTTGATTGTACCCTTGTACAAAAATAAAGGTGAGCGAAGTGAGTGCAAGAATTATCGTGGCATAAGTTTATTGAGTGTTGCAGGGAAGTTATATGGAAGAATAGTTATAGAGAAAGTAAGAGATATATCAGAAATCCTAGTGAGTGATGAACAGGGTGAATTTAGGAGTGGCAGAGGATGTTTGGATCTAATATTTGCAGTGAGAAAGAGAGTGGAAAAGGCTTGTGAGAATGACTATAAGGTGTTTATCCCATGAATGAATCTGGTAAAAGTATACAACATAGTTGACAGAGCAGGATTGTGGAAGGTTTTCCGCATGTACAGTGTACATGGTAAGCTGCTTGGTGCCGTCAAGAGTTTTTATGATGGTAGTGAAGCATATGTAAGGGTAAATGGGCATCTGAGTGAATGGTTCACGGTCATTGTGGACGTACGACGGGGTTGTGTGATGTCCCTATGGTTGTTCTATATGTATATATGGATGGGGTGATAGAAGTAAAAACATGAGTAATGGAGAGAGGGATGACATTGGTAATAAGTGGTAATGGATGTTGGTAATGAGTGGTAATGGATGGAATATCTCAAATTTTTTGTATGCTGATGATGTAGTACTACTTGCAAATACCTGACAAGAACTTGGTTGACCAGTGCAGAGTTTTGCTGATGTCTGTGAGCATCATGCCTTGAGAGTAAATGTAGAAAAGACTAATGTGATGGTTATTTTGAGAGAAGGTGAATCACAGTGTGATGTTACAGTGAATGAAGAGAGACTGAAATTGGTGAGAGAGTTCACATACCTGGGTACAGTGATAGATACCAAGAGGTAATGTGGAAAAGAAGTGGAAAGTAAAGTGACACAAACAAGGAAAGTAGCTGATGCTATGAAGGCCTTGATAAGAAGCACGAGGTTTACATGAAGGAGTGATAGTGCCAACTTTAACATATGGATGTAAGACTATGGTGTGGCATGAAAATGAAAAGTCAAGAGTGAGAGCAATGGAGATGGGACTGCAGAGGAATGTATATGGAGTACAGAGAATGGATAGGATACGAAATACAGTAATCCCTGTAAGACCCGGACCCCCAAGTCCCGGACATTTTGGGCTTGGGTCTTCGGAACCCAAAGATGCCCCCCAAATGCCCCCCCCCCATGCCGAACAGCTGTGTTATGGTGCATAGTTCCTCCGACGTCCACTAGAGCAACCTTGCCTCCTCCCCATGTCCCGCCAACCCCTCATCGTGAGTGCACACTCATCATCATGGCTGCCCACGTGCTCGCTTTGATGGTGCCCTACCTACTGCAGGCCCTGCTGCTCCTCAGCTGCCTCTTCTTCGTGTGTGTGATGATGGCCCCGCCGCCCGAGGAGAGGAAACAAGTGGTACAGTATTGGCTCTGGAGAAGAAGTGGGAGATATTGGAGAAGGTGGACGCGGAATGGTCGACGTCCCACATCTTGTGTGAATTGAACCTGGCCTGCTCTACCTTGTTTGATATCAAGATTTCGAGAGACAAAAAGGAGATGGCAGATGTAATGAACATATTGAAGGAAGTATCAGAGTAAATCTTTAGTAAAGACATAGAGGAACACAAAAGGCTAGGGAAATATGAGAGATATAAATCAAGGCCTCTGAAAGTTATCTTTCAGAGTGTAAACACTGTGGAGGAAATACTGAAAAATGCAACCAAACTTATGGAAAAAGGATTTCAAAAATGTATGGATAAAAAGATGCCCAACCCAAGAGGAACTGGGATTACTAAAAGAGAAGAGGGAGGAGGCAAAAACAAAGAACGAGGGAAGATCAGAGGAAGAGAAGAATTTTTTTTACGAAGTAATTGGATTGCAAGTATGAAAGTGGTACTTAAACAGGAGGGAATAAAAAGGAGGAAGGTAGTAGATCCAAGTCATGACAAGTATGTTAACAAGATGATTAAGTTGATGTACTCAGATGTAGATGGAATGGTATCTAAATTACAAGAGATGAGTGATTGTATTAAAGAAAAGGAACCACATATTGTTTGCCTAACTGAAACAGAATTAACATCAAGGATATCAAACAATACCCTAAACCTAGAGGAATACAATATATGGAGAAGAGATAGGAGCTTAAAAAAAAGGAGGAGGAATTATAATATTAAAGAGAAATCTGCAAGTCAAAGAAATAGAACTAGATACAGTAGAACCTTGGTTATCCGCGAGCCAGTCAACCGGAATTGGCACTAAACCGGACAGTTTAAAGAAAATTTCCAAAATCGATCAAACGGGGGAAATCGAGGACCTAACCAGCATTTCAAATTCACCGTGCAACCATCTCGCCTGAATGTTTTCATTCCTTCATCACTGAGCACATCACCAAAGTCCCTGCCATTGTTTTGAGGTTTAACAGTGTAAACACAGCAACACATCGCTGTTTTATCTCAATTTTCCGTAATATTTGGTGGAATATCAGCCATGGCTTCTGGCTGTTCGTGGAAAGATGCTGATGAATCATTTTGAAAGATCATCTGATTCATGGAGAGAAATCCAGCCTCCACAACTAATGAACTGCTTCATTTTTGTAGCTATTGTGATGACTTCCAAAATCACCGTCGTGTAGCAATCAAACAGTCAGACATCAGGGACTTTTTCATGAGGGGTAAACATGTAAAAACAGCAAACATCTCAATTGTATCACTCGTATCCTCCTGTTTATTTGTGGGGTTCCCAGATAGTGATGCATCAACATCCACACCAGCAAGTACCCCAGCAAGAACGGGTGCTCCACCAGTCTCCCCCATCAGGCCTATTCGACCCCCAGCCAGCCTGTCCACTCACTTCGATGAGCCTGCATCACCCACAACTCTGAGGTTCCGAGACAATTCACCGTCAAGTCAATTTGCCGTCAGACAATTCACCGTCAAAACTTGGACGATTCCCCATCAGGACAATTCACACCCTGGACGATTCCCTGTCAGTCAATAAATACTTATTATTAATTAATCAATATTTTAATAACTATATTTCAGGGGAATCCATCAAAGTCTATGTTGAATAGCACAGACTTTGGATATTATTTATTAGTTGCACCTTTAGTCAATAATTGTTTCTTCCTCACCGTAGTTGCCTGTGAATTATATTCTAGCATCACCCATAGGTGTCTTCATTAATGACAGCAAATTGTCTTGTTATTGTTGCGACGGCAAATTTGACTTGACGGCAAATTGTCCCGAAACCATCAGTCCTTGCTGAAGTCTTCTTTATAGCTTTTTTTTCCTTTATTGTTGTTGACTAATGGCTTTTAAAGATAGTTTCACACTGCATTTTTTTTTTTATGTGTGCCGAAACTTATTGCTGGCGAAATATGCGTGATGCTAGACGGCCATCATTCACCTGTTGTTTAGGTCAAAAACTTGATTGGTAATGAGGACTTTCAAGAGGCTTAGTGGCAATCCTTGGCAATTAAAATTTTTGTGGGGAGTATTAGGGGGCAAAACTAATAGGTTAGGTTAGGTTAGAATGCAGTATGCACTGATATGTCCAGTGGTGAGATCGTATGTAATCACACGTCTCGAGTGTCGTAAGACAGACATTTATAATATTCCTTAAATATATTTTTAACGAAAAATATGAGGCTCAAAAAACCTAACCCCCTATTTTACATGTAAATATATGTCACGTTTTAGCTAATAGTGTAGTAAGGATAATTACAATTTCAGTTAAATAAAATACACTGAAAGCATTAGGCCTATTTTATGTCCCTGCAACCCATCAAAATTCCTCTAGTTTGAGAATCATAGGTGTAAGACAGCAGGAAATGGGCATTATTCAATTTTCCAGAAAAATTGATTTTCCGGCATTCTGAATTCCCCGTGGCTCCTGGATAATTGAGTTTCTACTGTATACCCTCACAGGTAGAACTTATCGCAGTAGAGATTAGTACGTCTGAAGGGAAAGTAATTGTGGCACCAGATTACACATTTGGGAAAAAGGCAAATATGAAGACCTGGTAGAGTACCATTCAAAGTTTAGGATCATTACTACATAGAATGGAGGAGAAATCTGAAAGAATTATACTATCTGGAGATTTCAGTACAAATATAAATTGGAATACTCTTGATATAAAAAGCTAGGAAAGCTGTTGGGACCAAAAGCTCCAGGACCTTGTGCAGGAGTTCTTCCTAATGCAACAGGTAAAAGAAAGCACCAGAAGAAGAGGACCTGATGTACCATCAGCACTAGATCTTGTATTTACTAGGCAAGAAAATGATATTGAACATATTATGCATCACCCTCCATTCAGCAAAAGCGACCATGCAGTATTAAATTGCAATTTCAGGATTGCATATGTGGCAACTATCATGACCTGAAGAAATACTTCTTAGAAATAAATAGATTGGAAAAAAATGCTTAGAGGACAAGATTCAAATGTTATATATAGAAAATTTTGTGAACTTTATGAAGTAGGAGCCCAACATTACATTCCTCGGCACAAGCAGAAATGAAAATAAATAAATGGTTTAATGAGGAATGCAAAAAAATCAAAAGAAAAAAGAGACTTGTTGTGGACTAGGTACAGAAGACACAATGGTGAGAGGGCATATAACAGCTATAAACAGAAAAGAAACAAATACACAAGAATAAGGAGAGAAGCCCAAAAACAATTTGAGGAGGACATCGTAAACAAAAATAGTGATCAACCAAAGCTATTTTACAGCTACATCTGAGGCAAAACCAAAGTAAAAGATAAAATACAATCTATTATGGATGAAGGGATCTTATATACACAAGAGAAAGATATTTATGTAGCACAAAATAAGAATTTCCAATCAGTTTTTACAGAAGAAAATAATTTTGAGAGGGATGATATGGAACATGCGTGCCCACACATATTACCAGATATACAAATATCAGAAAAGGAAATACAGGAAGGATTAAGTAAATTAGACAGAAGAAAAGCAAATGGTCGAGACGAAATTTCATGTTGGGTGCTACATGAATATGCAAAAGAAAGTAGACCATTATCTTTAATATTCAAGGATTCCTTGGGTCAAGGTAAACTACCTCATATTTAGAAGAAAACATTCATTGTCCCCTTATTCAAGAAAGGGAATTGACAAAATCCTCTCAACTACCGACCAGTATCACTAACCAGTGTTGTAAATAAGATACTGGAAAAGCTGGTAAGAAATGTTTGGGTAAACCATCTAGACGAACACAAGATGGTAACAGAAAGACAATTTGGTTTCAGAAAGGGAAAATCATGTGTTACGAATCTGTTAAGCTACTATGGCAGAGTTGCAGAAACATTACAGAAAAGAGAAGGATGGGTGGACAGTATCTATCAAGATTTCAAGAAAGCATTTGACAGAGAACCACACCAAAGGCTTCTGTTGAAACTGTACCATCAAGGAGGAATCCGAGGCAAACTACAGTTGGATGCAAGATTTTCTCAGAAAAAGGGAAATGAAAATTGCACTAAGGGGAAATTATTCATCATGGAGGGAAGTGACTAGCAAAGTTCCACAGGACTCAGTGCTGGTAGCAGGTATGTTTTTAGTGTATATAAATGACATATATAGTAATATTGGAAATGAAGGTATTTAAATATGTTATATCAGCATATGCACCACAGGTAGGATTGGATGACACAGAGAAGGATAGATTTTGGGATGATTTAATACATGTAGTGAATGGTATGGGTGATGATGAGGTGGTGGTTCTGGGAGGAGATTTAAATGGTCATGTGGGTGAAGCAGCTCAAGGTTATGAAGGAGTCCATGGAGGATGTGCATATGGTGTGAGGAATGCGGAAGGGGAAAGAATACTCGAGTTTGGGGAGGCTATGGACATGATTGTGTGCAACACACATTTTAGAAAAAGGGTGAGTAGATTGATTACGTACGAGTCCGGGGGAAATAGTAGCCAGATAGATTATTTTCTGGTCAGGAGGGTTGATAGGAGATTAGTGAGGGATGTTAAAGTTATAGGAAGCGAGGAGTGTGTGCAGCAGCACAAACTGTTGATTTGTGACATGGTGCTTAAGGAACGAGTGATGAGAAGGAGAACATATGTACCTAGGAGGAAAATATGGAAGCTGGGAAACCAGTCAGTAAGGGATGCCTTTTATAGTGAGATGAGGAGAGTGGTGGCTGAACAGGAAGCCGTAGATAGAGGCGTTAATGAACAGTATAGAGCCCTTATGAACAACCTCTTGAGAGTTACCGATGCAATATGCGGTTGGACAAGAGGCCCACCAAGACATAAAGTAACTTGGTGGTGGGATGAGGGTGTAGAAGCTGCAGTTAAGGAGAAAAGAAGGCTTTTCTGGGAATGGAAGAATGGTGGTAACAGGGAAGAGTATTTGGCTGCCAAGCGCAGGGCTAGAAGAGAGGTATACAGGGCGAAGTCTGAGTCACAGAGACTTTTACTTGATAATCTAAATCATGGAGAAAGGAAAAATATGATTTTTAGGGTGGCAGATCAGGTGAAGAGGGATAATCGGGACATTGTAGGTGAGCAGTGTGTGAAGAATGATGATGGAAGGGTAGTGGTGAACAGTGAGGATATTAAAGATGCATGGAGAGAGCATTATAGCCGATTGTTGAATGAGGAGTTTGATTGGGATAGAGAAGGTTTGGAGCTAGCTGATCCAGTGTTTGGCCCTTGGCCTTTGATTGACGCTGCTACTGTGAGTGAGGCAATAGGCAGGATGCGGGTGGGGAAGGCGGCAGGTGTGTCTGGGTTGACTGCCGAAATGTTGAAGGCCTCAGGAGATACTGGGGTGAGGTTAGTCACTGACCTGATAAATATGATTATATATGAGTGTGTTGTCCCAGATGATTGGTTGATGAGTGTAATTGTAAATGTGTACAAAGGAAAGGGTGATGCCCTGGAAAGGGGAAATTACAGAGGTATAAAGCTCTTAGATCAGATAATGAAAGTAATGGAGAGAGTTCTAGAAGGTATGATTAGAGAAAAGAGTGAATATCGATGAGATGCAGTTTGGGTCTGTGCCAGGGAGGGGGACCACTGATGCCATATTCATTGTTCGTCAGCTTCAGGAAAAATATATTGGAAAGAAAAAGGAATTGTATTTTGTTTTTGTTGATTTGGAAAAGGCCCTTGCCAGAGTCCCTAGAGAGGTGGTGAAGTGGGCAATGAGAAAGCTAGGGTTGGAAGAATGGCTGGTTAGGGTGGTTATGGCCATGTACATGGGTGCTCCCACCCAGGTAAGAGTGAATGGAGCTTTGAGTGATGAGTTTTCCGTGAATGTTGGTGTGCATCAGGGGTCAGTTTTGAGTCCCTTATTGTTTATCATGGTGCTTGAAGCCCTCTCACGTGACTTCAGAGATGGACTTCCATGGGAGATGTTGTATGCTGATGATTTGGTGTTGATTGCAGAGAATGAAAAGGAGGTGGAGGAAAGATTTAAGAAGTGGAGAGATGGTATGGGGTACAAGGGCTTAAGGGTAAATGCAGATAAAACAAAAGTGATGATATCTAGGGTTGGTGGCGGTACAATCAGAGGAGAGGGAGAGTGGCCATGTGCAGTTTGCCACAAGGGTGTGGGAAGTAATTCCATCTTGTATAGTGTTTGTGACAAATGGGTACACAAGAGATGTAGTGGTATTAGAGGTAGACTGCGAGATGATGCTGATTTCATGTGTGCGGCTTGTCAGGGAGAGCAAGTGGAGATTGTTAGGCATGAGAGGGTTGAACTTGCAAGTGAGTCTCTTGAGTGTGTGGAGGAGTTTCGTTATTTGGGAGACGTGTTATGTGCCGGAGGTGGGGCTGGAGTTGGCTCGGTTGCTGGGGTGAGAGGTGGTTGGAGGAAGTTCAGGGAGCTGTTGCCTCTCCTGACATTGAGAGGACTCTCCTTATGTGCTAAGGGGTCTTTGTATGCAGCATGTGTTTGGAGTGTGATGCTCTTTGGTTGTGGGACCTGGGCAGTGCAGGAAGAGGATATTCGCAGGTTTAAACGTACGGAGGTGACAATGATTGGGTGGAAGTGCAGTGCGTCCCCGCGTGCAGGGCCTGGAGGGGCTGGGTTTACGGTGGAGGAGTTGAGAAGTGGGATGGGACTGGAGTGTGTTGGTGTTGTGATGGGGAAAGGTGGGCTGGGGTGGTTTGGACATGTGAGGGGGATGGGGGATGATAGTTGGGTGCAGAGGGTGAGAGGTGTTAATGTTGGGGGAGGGGTTGGGAGGGGTAGACCAAGAAAGACATGGGACGAGGTCATTAAGTGTGACTTGAGGGATAAGGGACTGAACAGGGAGGCTGCCAGGGATCGAGCAGCGTGGAGAGCCGCCATTAGGTGACCAAGGCCGACACATGCAAGCATGTTGGAGCCTTCAAAAACGAAAACGATGATGCAGAAATACAAAGGAGAATTACTAACACAGACTGTAAAGAGCTACAAGAAGATTAAATAAACTTCATGAATGGAGTAATACATGGGAAATGGAATTCATTGTAGACAAGTGTCATGTAATTAAGTTTGGTAAAAGTGGGAAAAGACCTGATTGGGATTAAAAGTTAGGAAGTAAAACCCTACACATATCAGAAAGAGAGAGGGGCTTAGGTGTGATTATCAATAACAGACTATCTCCGTCTGACCGCATAAAGTGAGAAGGTACGGAACATGTATACACAGCTTTCAAATGTGAGAATAGCATTCACATACAAAGATAAAGACATGCTGAGGAAGATAATAACATCTTTCATCAGACCATCCCTGGAGTATGCATCAGTAGTTTGGAATCCTCATCTCAAGAAACACATACAGTATGCACGGAAAGTGTTGATGCCATCTTAAAAAAAAGAAAACTTTCTTGTGGTTAGCAAGGAGAAACAAATAAATTAACACTCACCATTGAATTTAGTATTTACTGGCATTCCCCTTCACCTTTATTATCTTCTTCAGGCGTCTGGGGAGACTGATGGCATAGTTTTGCAGAACAGACGGACTAAAACTGCTCCATAGCTGCTTGACTGCAGCCTCAAGTTTAGGCAAAGATGATGTGCCGCTTCATGTGTGCCCATAAATTCTCAATGGGGTTGATATCTGGGCTGTTTCCGGGCCGATCTCGAATAAAGGGAACCTCACAGTCTGTTAGCCACTGTTTCACTGACTTTGCAACATGTGCAGGGGCAGAATCTTGCATAAATACTCTTGCCTTGGTTTTATCAAAAG